>PVIC010034800.1:8215-19477 GCA_004025085.1 Thryonomys swinderianus | reverse complement strand
CCCCCCCAACTTAAAAAGACAATTCAAAAATGGGTAGCTGAAATGAACAGACACTTTTCAGAGGAAGAAGTAAACGCTGCCAGGAAACACATGAAGAAATGCTCAACATCACAGGTCATTTGGGAGATTCAGATGAAAACAACACTAAGATTTCATCTCATTCCACAAAGAATGGTTGCTATCTCAAAATTACCCAGAAGCAAATGCTGGCGAGGGTGCAGAGAAAAAGGAACCTTTCTACACTTTTGTTGGGAAAGCAAACTGGTACAACCTCTATGGAACTCACTATGGAGATATCCAAAACACAAAAACAAAACAAAAACTAGGATTAGATGTTCCATTTGACCTTGCTAGGAATATACACAAAAGAATTAAAAGAATCATATTATAGTGAAAGATGTGCACCCATGTTCATAGCAGCTCAGTTTGTGATAGCGCAATCTTGGAAACAACCCAAATGTCCATCAACTGGAGACTGGATAAAGAACATGTGTTTTTTTCTATAAAATGGAATATTAATCTGTCTTAAAGAATATTTAGTTTGAGCTATTTATACTTAAATGGATGTACCTTCAGGACATACTCATAAGTGAAATAAATAAGTCACAGATGTGTACATGCCATATTTGTTCTCTGGCTGAGAAACTGAAGATGTTAATGAGTTCTAGAGTGTAGGATGTACATTGTGAAATAGAAAATATTCAAAGGGAAATGTGGTGGAGGTGTGAGTAATGAGGGGTAAAGAAAAAATGTGATGGTAATAAAAAAGGGGGAAAAAAGCTTATGTATTTAGGGGTGGAGGTTGTGGGGTGGGTAGGAGAATGGGAAAAATGAGAATTAAATCTTATCATATACTGGTACAAATTCCCAATATTGAGTGTGATCCATGATGTGTGTATACAATGTACCAATAAAGTTATAGAATTTTTTTAAATACCCAGTTTTTCTAGACCATTTGTTAAAGAGTCTCTCTTTTCTCCACTGAAGATATTTGGTTCTTTTGTCAAAGATGAGGTGGCTTAGTGTATCTGGAGTTGTTTCTGGATCTTCTAATCTACTCCACTCGTCCTTAGGTCTGTTACTTTGCTGGTACCATGCAGTTTTTATCACAGTGGCTTTGTAGTATAGTTTCAAACTGGGGATTGTAATAACCCCTGCCATGTCCTTGTTGCTTAGAATTGCTTTTGCTACTCAATGTGGGACGTACAGTTTCTTAACCACAGTTTAAGATTTTCATTAGTTTCAGTGAGGAAGGTAAGTGTATCAGAAGAAAGGAGAGCTATCTTGTGGAGCTTGAGGAGCAACAGCAACAGAAACTGAGTCTTCATTACAGAGTGCTGAGTGCATACTATGGCTTCAATAAGTTTTTCTGAAAGGCTCATGTTTTCAAAGGATTAGGCCCCAGAGTTGAGCTACTGGGAGGCGGTAGAACCTTGAAGAGATTGTGTTTAATCAGCTCTTCATGTTATTGCAGCATGCCTAAAAGAGAATGAAGGACTATGTCCCCCTTCTCTTCTTTCACTTCCTAGTTTGTATTGTAGGTGGTTTCCCTCCACTATGCACCCACCATAATGTTCTTCCACAGGTTCAGAATAATGGGGCCTGCTGATCAGGAACTAAAACTCCCAAAACTGTTAGTTAAAATAAACTTTTTCTCTTCATAGGTTAATTATCTCAGCTATTTAATTATAACCATGGAAAACTGACTTTCATAGCACATCTTCTCTGAAGGGCTGCTCCCTTCTGTGAGGCTGAACAATTCTTCTCTCATCCCAGAGGTAGGCTCTTTTCTTCCTTCCTTCTTTCCTTCCTTTCTTCCTTCCTTCCTTCTTTCCTTCCTTCCTTCTTCCTTCCTTCCTTCCTCCCTCCCTCCTTCCCTCCATCTCTCTCTCTCTCTCTTACTCTGCGGTTTAAAAGAAGAAACAAAATAAAATTGAATGCTAATGGATAAACTGAAAACAATGCTTCCATAAAATTTTAACATATGAAATGTTCCCACCAATTAAAAAATGGGTGAGTCCATTCAAAAAGGGAAATTTAGAAAAATTTAATATGTATATGCTTGAATTTTTGTCTTAGTATTGAATTAAAATAATTTTTTTTCTTTTTTGAGACAGGTCTCGCTTTGTAGTTCAGGCTGACTCTGAGCTCACTATGTAGTCCAGGCAAGCCTCGAACTCATCAATCCTCCTGTATCTGCCTCCCGAGTGCTGGGATTACAGGCGTGAGCCACCACGCCCGTCACTGTGGTATGTGGTATTGATTGCTGGTGGGCGTGAGTCTCCATGCCCAGCATTGTATGTGGTTACTGGGGATCGAACTCAGGACTTTGCACTTGCAAGGCAGGCACAGGAACCACTGAGCTAACCCTCCGGCCCTTGAATTAAAATAATTTAAACCCTCTATTATCTCCCACTGCCATACACACACTGCTCTGTTAAAGATGTTTGTATCTAATGATATTTCATGTTTAAGAAGAGATGATGAATTAAGCAATCTCATTGTTAGACTATTTCTTGGCTAATTTGCAATTTATAACAAGTGTCTTAAATCTTTTAGGTACCAGTCCTAAGGAAATAATAATTGATGCACATGGCATTTACATTGAAGGATATTCTCTATATTGACCACTGGAGTAAAACACCTTAAATGCCCAGCAATAACATTTTGTCTAAACAAATTATAATTTACTCATGTCATGACATATTACACAACCATTATAAGTGCTTTGAAACAAAGTTTAACAGAGAAATTGATTTGATTATAATACATTTAAGAAGCCTATTAAGGTACAAGTCACATATGATACAATTCATCCCTTTAAAGTACATGGGCTTTCCTTATTGAGGATCCCCCAACAGATTCAACAAACTCTAGAAGGAAAATATTCAAACAAAAATTTGCATCTGTATTGAACAGGTAAGATTTTTCTTGTCATTATTCCCTATAAACACTACAGTATAACAACTATTTATAGTACATAGAATTTACATCATTTTTGATATGCCCCTTGAAAATGCAAAAGGATGTGAATAGATTATGTGATAATGCTACACATTTTAAATAAAAAATTTGAGTATCTACGGAGTTTGATGTCAGCAGGGTTCCTGGAATAAATCCCCCACAGATAGCCATATGCCAGTCAGTGAGTACTTAATACCATCACAGAGTAGTACAACAATCCATTTTAGAACACTTTTTATCACCTCAAGATGAAACCCTGTACCTGCTATGAGCCATTCCCCATTACTCACCTCCTACCCCCCAAGGCAGCCAGGCATCTCTCTTTCTGTCTCTATAGCTTTGTCAACGAAGTGAAATGTTTACATTTCATGTTGGTGGATTTAATATGTGACCTTTTCAAATTGGCTTTTTCATTCACTATGTTTTCAAGGTCTATCCATCTTGTAGTATATGCTTTTTAGTGTTAATAATTAATATAACATTGTACAAAAGTACCACATTTTACTTATGCATTCTTCTGTTATTGAATATTAGGACTTTCCAATCCTTTGACTATTATGCATAATACTTCTATTAATGTTTGTGTACAAGCTTTGCATGGGTATAAGTTTTTGCTTCTCTTAAGTCTGTCCATGGGCTGGAACTGCTGGATCATATGGAAGCTCTACCCTTAACTCCTTGGGGAACTCCCAGACAGCTATCCAGGGCAGCAGCAGCACCCACATACCCACCAGCAGTATATAAGGACCCCAATTTCTCCACATGCTCATCAATAACTCTCTGATCTTTTCATCATAGCCATCCTTTCATGTTATGGTTTTAACTTGCATATTCTTGTTAACTAATGGTGTTGAATATTTTTGATGCACTTATCGGCCATTTGTATGTATTCTTTCAAGACATACCTACTCAAACCCTTTCTCATTTTTTTTCTGGTACTGGGGTGTTGTTGTCACAGGGCTACACATGGCAGGGTGTGGCTCAGAGTCATACATGCACACCTGACTCTGGGGGGGTTTCTGGAACACTTCCATTTAATGAATGCAGTGTAGGTGTTGATAGCACAAGTGGTGGGAGGGGTTTGCAGCAGCTGTTGGGGATTGGTCTATGGTTGTCAGAGGGGGGGCTCAATGTTAGGGAGGACCAGGCAGTCTCTGGCCATGGTGTGACCTTTAGCTCAACTCTTGCTTTGGTCTCAACTTAGTCTACCAAGGGCCAAGGGCTCTTTCAGGACCTAGGAGATTGGTGTGCAGTGCAGTTGGCTCAGCCAGACCTGGATTTCACCATCATCTCCTCCCCTCTGTTTAGACCCAATGGCTTCTGCCAGCTGTATGACATTTTTATGGGTTTAGTCAGATAGGGTGACCCTAAAATTAGCCTTCAAGCCCATGAACTTAACTTGGACTAGCCCGCCCCTTGTGAACCCCTCCTAAATGGAGCCCCAGACATTATTAAAAGTAACCACATCAAAGGACTAAGTCCATTTGGGACTGCAGGTTGACAATGGCAGCACAAGTATCATGGAAGAGAGTCAAAGTTTGCCCAAGGGCATGTGTAGTGTTTTGAGCAAGTTGATTAACAGTGGCAGCAGTGGCGATCTGGTTGTGCAAGGTAATTAAAGCAGTGGCAGCTGCGGAGACTGCAGTAACCATGGACACAATGATGGAGATGATGGCTGCGGCCCCCAAACTGTTTCCTGTGTGCGTGAAACACAAGGTTAAACAGGGGGTGGCTGCCCAACCAGTCTTCGGTAAGGGGTGGGCACACAGGTGCTGAAAGTCAAAATTGTTGAGTTGGGAGGTATAGGACACATAGTATGAGTCAACACACAATTAGGAGGTCCCAAAGACTCCAGAGTAGGAAGCATTGTCCCCAAGAGCAAGGAAGATGAGTCAATGATGTTGGTTTTTAGGTCACTAGGGTGAAGGAAGAGTCAGTTGGAGGTGAGGTAGAAAAGCAGACAGACAGGAAGGAGAGACAAAAGTATTCCATGTGGTATCAGTGGGAGACTCAGGGTGGATACATTGCCAAAGGGGCAAGGAAGGGAAGAATTCAAGTCACTTGTGACTAGAAGAGGGGGCTTTGGGAACTAGGGCTCATACTTGCCTGACCACAGCCTGGGAGTTGGCAGTGAGCATAGCACAGAGGAGCTCTACCAGCATTGGCCCCAGTATGGGGTGGGGGTTCCCCAGAGGGGGACAAAACACTAGCTTGGTAATGGAGGTCCTTAATATCTCTCCAGCTAGTCTTATTGAAGCATCATGATTCTAGGTGGCATTGACGTTTTTTGGGCCATTCCTGAAGAGATCCTCCTCATTTGGCTGATGGCCTGATCGGGTGGTGGTGTAGGGCCTGACATCTTTTGTAGGGAGCCACCATTCCACAGGCTGAGCTGCTCCCAGGAGTTGCAGTCCAGGCCTGGGTTGAGGTAGAGAAGGCCAGTGTTCTCCACGTGGACCTAGTCATTCTTGTGAAGCAGCATGTGGCAAATGCTCTGGAGGTACTGGCACAGGTGGAAGCTGGAAACCTCTCTGGGCATGTCTCGCAGGGCATGTACACAGAGCAGCAGGGTCTCAGCTGGCAGGTCCAAGTACCCTTGCTTCCAGTAGGTATCCCTTGGAAAGTAGACTCCCAGGAGGGCATCACCAAGCAGTGGTGGCAGCAGCAGGAGCCATAGCCCCACAGCACTGGACAACACCTTTGCCATGCCTCTAGCACCTGGATATGAGGGTGAGAATCAGAGTGCAGGTGGAGCAGTTTAAGGGGTGGAGAGAAGGAGGGGCTGGTGATCCATAGGGGGGTGGTACCAGTGTGTCCCCTGAAAGAAAAGAGGTACTGGCACCATCTTGGGGTCATGCCTGTGTGTCAGCTGGAAGAGAAGGGGCACAGATGCCATCTTGGGATTGTGCAGAGGAGTAGAGAATATGTCCCATACTCAGAGAGGTGAGGTCAGTGGACGGGGGTTCAACATGTTAAAGAAGCAACGTGCTGAGCCACAGGGAGGTAAATAAGTGGTCTGCTAAGCCACAGGGAGAGAAACAGCCTGCTGGGCCACAAGGAGAGATTCCTCCACAAAGCTGGGGGCACTCACTGGAAAGGCCGAGGAAGCAGCCTGCTGAGTGGCAGGGAGGGATTTCCCATGAAGCTGGGGGAACTTGCTGAAGAGGCAGAGTAAGCAGCCTGCTGGGGCACAGGGAGGAGGAATTTCCCACATAGGTGGGGGCACTCACCCAAGAGGAAGAGGCCTACTAGGCCACAGGAAGCAGGAATTCCCCACAAAAGTTAGGGCACTCACCCAAGAGGTAAGGGGAAGGATTAGCCGAGGGTCCCATGTTGGGCACCAGTTGTTATCGTCATGGGCCTGCACATGGTTGCGACAATGCAGAGTCACACATGCACGGCAGACTCTGGGGAGGTTTCTGGAATGCTTCCATTTAATGAATGCAGTGTAGGGTGCTATATAGCACAAGCAGTGGGAAGGGTTTGCAGGGGCTATTGGGGATTGGTCTATGGTGTCAGAGTAGGCACCCAAAGTTAGAGAGGACCAGGCAGTCTCTGGCCATGGCGTGATCTTTAGCTCAACTCTCGCTTTGGTCTCAACTTAGTCTACCAAGGGTCAAGGGCTCTTTCAGGACCCAGAAGATTGGTGTGTGGTGCAGTTGGCTCAGCCAGACCTGGATTTTGCCATTGCTGATGCTCTAAGCTAAGAGCTCACATACATTAGGCAAGTGTTAAGCTACTTCTAAGCTATACTCCCAGCCCTGTCCAATTTTTTTAAGACAGGGTCTCGCTTTGTAGTTCAGGCTGGCCCTCAGCTCACTATGTAGCCCAGGCAAGCCTCCAACTCAGCAATCCTCCTGCCTCTACCTCCCGAGTGCTGGGATTACAGGCATGAGCCACCATGCCCAGCACTGTGATATGCGGTATTGATTGCTGGTGGGCATCAGTCACCATGCCCAGCATTGTATGTGGTTACCGGGATCAAACTCAGGACCCTGCGCTTGCAAGACAGGCGCCAAAACCACTGAGCTAAATCTCCAGCCCCAGCCCTGTCCAGTTTTACATCGGGTTATTTATCTTTTTATTATTGAGTGATAAGAATTTGAAGTGCTCCAAAGATGCAGAAAACAGATCATTTTCCCCAAGAAAGTTCAGTTAAAACATTTAGGTCAGTTATGTTGGTGTTTTCCTGTAGTCTGGGCTGGTTGGGAGGCTGCGGTGGGAAGGATCACTTGAATCCAAGAGTTTTAGACCAGACTGAACAACATAGTGAGATGTTGTCTCAAAACAAAACATTGAAACAGTGCAAGGTGAAGTCACATATGAACAGAATGTGTGAATCCATGGTGCTGAGGCTTGATACCACACAGTCAGAATGGGCCTCTTGGCAAGGTGGGCCTCATATAATAGTTAAAAGGAAGAGGCAGGGAGGATACAAAAAGGACAAAGATGTTCAAATCTGGTGGCTGTGAGGAAGGTAGGCACCATCAGGATTCCAGTGATACTCATCCAAATTCAGAGGATGGTAGTGCCAAGCAGAAGTGTTGGCACATGAATTTTTCTTCACCACAGTCCATAATAGGGTGAAGAGCATGGAGCCTATGAGAGGTACTATGTTCTTGGGCAGCTATGTCAAACACCAAGGTAAGAATCAGTATGGGGAAAGAACCACTGAGACTGAGAGGGGAATGCAGCAGGAGTCTAGTGGCTGCAGCAAGGGTGGAGTTCAAGAAAGAAACAGGAATCCGTGAGTGACCTCACTACCCACCACAAGGCCTTGGGCCAGTCTGACCTTGACAGGCCTCAGCAGTCTCTTCTGTAAAGACAATTATGTACCGTTAAAAATGCCTTCAGATGCAACCAATAAAATGCCTGACAAGCACAGGATAAGTAATAAAGTATTTACTGTCTCATGTCTGAATACTAGTGCATTGTGTATATCTTTATCCATTTACTTGTTGATGGAAACCTGGGCTCCTTCTATAATCTGCTATTGTGAAATGTGCACTATAGTAACTATGCGAGTATCATCTAACCCACTGACTTGGAGTGTTTCCAGAATATATCATGGAGGGGTAAAGCTAGATCAAACCATAGCTCTACTGGGTCATTTGCAAGAAAAGGGATGATACTGGTGATAATCATGTAAGGGAAACAAGACGGACTAAGATAGTCAGTATCATTTTATTCTCTTTCATGTGTGAAATCTAAAAAGAGAAGAGGTTAAAGACAAGAAAAAGGAAAGTACAAAGAAGATTGTTAGAGAAGAGGAAGACTATTGGGTATAAAGGGTGGGGAGGTGAGGAACTATAAACTAATAACTAAATATGTTCTATGCATGTGCAAATATGCCAAAGTGAAACCCATTGGTCTGTATAGCTAATATGCATGAATAAGAAAAATTTTAAAGATGGATTTGGCTGCTTTGGACTGGATGCAGCAGTCCAGTGACATCATAAAGAGTCCAACCTCCCCATCTGCTTGCTCTGCTGCTGTGGAAGAAGGGCTTGCACCCCAGGGCCATGCCCCATCAAGTGCCGATCTGGGAGTCCCACTGAGAACAGGAAAGAGGAAGCAGGTTGGGCGAAAGCACCAGGGTTATGTGAACATTTGCTTAGAAAAGTAAAGCTTGCTCAGTACATGTGTTTCATTGGTTGTGTTAAGTCACAGTGTCTCTCTTAGCTAGAAAACCCCTAGGAAAATGGAACACTGAGTCAGAACATTATAGACCAGTCACGCCCCACAGCCTACAACTGAGCCACTGATTGTCTGGCGTTAAAATACGATCCCGTGGGCTGGGGTAAGCAAGTCACAGGTGTAGGGAAGATGAATTGCAGCTGGCGCACAGACCAGAGTGAAGCTCTCAAACAAGAACCATGGAGTCTCTTGTCCTCTAGCCTCTCTGCTCAAAGGCTCCTCTTAGCCACTTCCTGCTTTCACTGTTTGTGACTCCCTAGCCAGCCTACAGAGGACCCCCTCACCGTGACTCTGTCTCTGTTCTGATGAACTTGACACTGGTTCAGTCACAACACCCCTTTCTCCCATCAGTGCTAGTCAAGCTGACTCTCTTTCATGGCTTGCCTTCTGACTGGACAGAAATTGACAAGCTGTTGTGGACCCACTTATCAGGAGCTTGCCAACTGTGTGTTCCTCTGTTTGGCCCCTTCTCTGCTGCACATGCTCAGTGTCATGCTCCTACTGTGTCTCCCTGGAAGTGCTCCTTTGAGTGCATCACTGAACATTGGGATTCTTCAGGGTATTGCTCATGAACCCAGCCTGGCCTTCCTCCTTCCTGCAGACTGACCACTCTGTAACCACCATTAGAGAACTAGAATCAGCCCAGAATCAGCCCAACCATATATCCCAAAAGGCACATACCTAGATGGAGACTTCTTGAGCTTCCTGGAGCCCATATGATTCCTATTCAGGTGAAAGACCAAGGCTGACAGCTATCCCAGGAGCACTTGTCCACATGGTCACCACCGGTGAGTCTGCCTGGCTCTTAAAGAGAGTAGTTATTATCAGGGTTCCTCCTGTATCTCACTTGTCTCCTGACGCAGACACTTGCCCAGCGGTCCCCAAGTCACCACCTCAGTCTGTGACAGTGCAACATTTTGATTCAAATTGCTTCTTCTAGCCTGTTTTCATCCCTTAGAGCATCCCATGGGAAACTTCTCTCACTTTATATCATTTTTATATCCTCTGTAGCCCTTTCTTCCTGTGCCCTAATATCTTCAGAATCAAATCTCTGTGTTTTTTAATGAACTATCTCTTCTTGCTTAAATATGTTCTTAAAAGTAAAATTTCTAACACCACCATTCATGGAAAACTTTCTCTGAAGAGACAGCACCCATAAAATAAACACGATGATGGGCCAGAGATTTAACTCAGTGGTTCTAGCACCTGCATAGCAAGCGCAAAGTCCCCAGTTCGATCCCCGGTAACCACATACAACAATACCAGGCTGGTTGGCTCACTCCCACTGGCAATCAGTACCACATACCACAATGCCGGGTGTGGTAGCTCATGCCTGTCATACCAGCACTCGGGAGGCGAGGCGGGAGGATTGCTGAGTTGGAGGCTTGCCTGGGCTACATAGTGAGCTGAGGGCCAGCCTGAACTACAAAAGAGAGACCCTGTCTCAAAAAATAAAATAAACACAATGAGAACAAAGAGGTGGTGAGTTAATGCTGCAGTGTGTGCACTATGGCTGCAGTAGGTGGAATAGTTGTCAAGAATGAAGGAGATGGGAAGGGTGTCAGGGCCCTGACAGGATCCTGAATAGTCATCCAGTGAATGAGGTTGTGGACAGAGGCTCAGATTCAATTATTCAGCTCAGTCAGAGGCATCAGTGTCTGTATCTGGTCTCAGAGGAAGTCAGGAGAGTTTCAGACTCAATTTCCCAGTCTAGCATTTGTTCTGCCCCCTACTGCTGACCCTTGGTCTAAGTATAGTAGACTCCTCAGTACCTGCTGCCTCTGTCTTTGGATTTCCAGTATTCTGAGGTCTGGAATCAAGGTCTCGTGACTGTCAGGAAAGGGTTCCTGGCCCTGTTTACTCTGGAGCCAACTCTAGGGTGCTTGGCCAAAAGTAGAAGGGAAGAAAAGTGTGAATACAACATGAGCCTGTCCCCACACAGTGCACAGGTGTATTTGGCTGTATCTGTGAACCCTGTGGTTTTTCTGGGGCTCAGAGTCCCCTCAGCTGGCTGGGACAAAGGACAGAATTTTCATAGAGGTGATGAAAGAGAGGGAAGGAGGCTTCTAAAGCAGGAGGCTTCTACACATGCCACGTAAGGCTGTTTTCCTCACATCCCATAGAATCCTGGAATTAAAGCAGAAATGGCAATGAAATCAACACAAAAGCTTCAAAGGTACCAGCTTTGCTTTCTTTCAAAAAGAGCAGCTTTGCGATGGTCAGTAACGTGGCACAGGGGGACACTCTATAAGAAGGGGCTGCCTAAGCAGCTCTCACAGCTCCTGCATAGGAACTGCAGGAAACAATGGACATAAAGCCCAGGAACCTGGAGATCATCTGATTTTTCCTGGGACTCAGCCAGACATTCATCTGACTTCTAGTTTCAACATCTATTATTTGTTTGACTTCGGGGAGTTGCATAACCTCTTTGTGCTTCATCGATAAATTAAGGCTGATAGCTCTACCTCACAGGGTCCTCACCGTGGTAAATTAGAAAGTATATAAAAACAAGCACAGCTTCTGACACAGTAATCTTTAAACTTGTTATTTTTATTTGCTCCAGATTTGCCTAACAAGATTGGGTTAAACTGGCTGCATTTT
>PVIC010034799.1:0-19416 GCA_004025085.1 Thryonomys swinderianus | reverse complement strand
ATATCCATAAGCCTTGCTTCCTTTTTTACCATCACATTTTTTCTTTCCCATCATTGCTTACCCCTACCCTTTTCCCTGTGACTATTTTGTATTTCACAGTATGAAAATATTTTTCCTACTTGTTTTTCCTTTCTCACTTCCTACTCTCCTTGAAACACACTGTAGTATGAATTTAAACTTAAAATTCACATATTTGTGTATTAAATCATTTAAATCTCAAGACATTACTTAGTTACAAATTATTGCATTCACGTTACAAATTAGACAGATCTTTGTTAACTGTTTGCAAAACTCATCTCACGGAAACATACCTGAGAGCTGACACTGTCCCCAGTATTTACAAAGTAGTTGAAGGTTTATTAGAAATCTTTACCAGGCCATGTACTCATCGCTGAGCCAAGCAGGGTCTGTCACATGCACGATCCCCTCACAGAAGTCATGGGTGCAGATAATGGAACTGATGTCCAGAGGATGCAAAATAAAACTTATTTCCATTCTTGAATGTCAGAGGCAGTCTGGTTTTGCTTTGCTGTCTTGTATTGTGTTATGCCTTAGCTTTTAGAGATTTGCTGTTTAATTATTTGGAAGTAAAAGTATTACTTATTGTCATTAAAGTTTTTCTAAATTGTGAGTTTGAGTTTTGTTTTTTTGCTTCTTCCTCCCCTCTTTTTTGGGCCAATTTTGTGGTATCTGTTCACTCACGGACAATTTCATGCTTAGTGTGACACTTGAAGTTACACTGATAATTTTTCTGCTTATTCTTTAAAAGAATATTGAACTACATTATTTAAATATTCTAAAACCTTGGCATAATATATAAGTGTGTCCTCAAATTCTGTATGTATAATATATGTTCATGATATAGTGAGGTAAAATTAAGTACTTTCAATTAATTTAAATTATGACTAAAATAAAAACTGATAGTAACACTCAAATTTATATAATTCATATAAGCAATATGAAAGTTGGAATGGGAACGTGCTCAAAGATTTCAATAATTTTTATGCACTATATTTTAAGCACAGCATTATATAATATATCTTATGTCATATTTGAGATTTCTTATATTTTGGGACTTTACCTGATTACAGTCCTAACAACAACTGTGAGTTTGTAAAGAAAACAAATAATTTCTAAGGTAATGTTATGAAATCTGCAACATTAGACCAAAAGTATTTTATCATCTTCTTTTTTTTTTTGAGACAGGGTCTCACTTTGTAGTTCAGGCTGGCCCTCAGCTCACTATGTAGCCCAGGCAAGCCTCAAACTCAGCAATCCTCCTACCTCTGCCTCCCGAGTGCTAGGATTACAGGTGTGAGCCACCATGCCTGGCATTGTGGTATGTGGCATTGATGGCTGGTGGGCGTGAGTCACCATGCCCAGCGTTGTGCTTGCAAGGCAGGCGATGGAACCACTGAGCTAAATCTCCAGCCCTTTTATCATCTTCTGTATGTGAGTATGTATGTAGGTAAAAACAATTTTGTGAAGATCATAAAACTTGCCCACAGGATGCTGGAACAGATTCCACATCTTTGACCTCTACCCCAGTTAATCATCCATTCAATGATATTTATTTTTGCAATGTTTTCTTTCCTATTATGGTAATTATTGGTGTTACTATGCATGTAAGTCCTACACACACAAGCAGGAAACTCATGACTATGGTATATTACTATAAAAGAAGTAATTCTTGATTATAAGAAAGTGGGGTTTCAGGTTTTTCTGAGAATCAGAGTTCAGGGACCAAAGCAGAAGAGAGGTTATTTTCCTATCTTATACATATACTTCTAGTGCTCCACATACTATAGTACCATTTGAATTAAAAAAAATTTTTTTTGGCAGCTTTCCAAAGATTGAGAATATCCCTTATTTGGTAAATTGCCACACAGTCACTTTCTGACTCAATAAATAACATAAGATAAAACTGTCATTTTAAAGCATCAGCAACACCCTAAAGAACAGGAATCAAGAAGGAAATATATTTGTGGTATGATTTTATAAGATCTAATAGGAAATATTCTTTTAGCAAATGAGAAAACAGACAAATAGAACACACAACTTTAAAAAGCCAGTTACTTGGAGGAATACAAATGTCACTTACACTTGATACATGGCTATATAATAACTTCAGATTCCCTGCAAATAGTCCATGAAATCCCTACCAGGATTT
Source organism: Thryonomys swinderianus (assembly GCA_004025085.1). Classification (NCBI taxonomy): domain Eukaryota; kingdom Metazoa; phylum Chordata; class Mammalia; order Rodentia; family Thryonomyidae; genus Thryonomys; species Thryonomys swinderianus. The sequence continues at coordinate 17,246 of PVIC010034799.1, read as the reverse complement.
ATTGCACACTTGAGATGTACCTGGCACAATGACAAGCTCCAATGATAAGATAAAAATTTCAGATTAAAATTCACATTCTAATGCTATAATCTATTATCTAATGTGATATATCATTATTTATAATTTTAAAAGTTTTAAATTGCCTGTTATAGCAACTCCTTGCATACCTAAATTCTAAGAATTTATAACATAACATTCCTTGTGTGTGCTTGCTGCTAGGAGATGGTACCACTGAGTGGGTTTTACAGATCTCGCATGACAGGTAATTGTTTGGTCAGTAAAATCTATTAGATAATAGTGGCCATTTTTAGACAAAATTGGTAGGTGTTTTAAAGGTAGCAGTCATGTCTTTAATCAAGATTCGGGGTGTCACCCCTTAGTCATACTGGGAGCAATCCCTGGCATGAGAACATTAGGATAGTTCTACTGTGTAGTGGAAGTTGTTGCCCCAGAGATGAACTCAAATACATCCTGCTTCACTAGTATTGATGGGCAAAGCATTCAGCATGTTAGAACTTTCTCCATCCATATGATGTTAAAAGAGAATCTAAGTACCCCTAAGGAAAGGAGTATTCCGAACTTCTGTATTCAAAGCAGCCAGTATTGGTTCATGAATTTGGAATATTTATAACCTTTGTATGCTTGTTTTCTGCAGTTGCTTAGCCATAGTTTGAATCTTAATGTAAATTAAATATAAAAACATGAGATAATATGTGTGCTAAAATGTGCCCTCAGTATTTTATATGAACGCTACTTCTCTGTTTTCTTGTACAGAATAATACTTGTTATGCATGACACAAAAATCAAAAGAATATTGGCCCATTTTATATTAATTATTAGTGCACAGCCCACTGATTTAAGTATTTAATATTACCATTATAACTGTTGTGATAACCATCATAGCTGTTGTATAGAGAATTCTAAATGCATAAAACACACCAGATATTGTGTTTACTGAAGATAGGGATTTGACTCACTTTTCTTGTCAAAGACTTGAAAATAGGTAAGTGAATTCTAATTAGAATTACTTTTCCTATTATTCCCTCAGTACCTATTTTAAGATAATGATGTGAACAGTGTGGTGTGTATCCATGACTCAAAGATTTAAAAGTGCACATCTGAACACTCTGGCCCATGCTGACACTATTTCTAGTACAAAGAGCTCATGTCGATCTATCATAGAGCACAGATTCATTCATGACTTCTGGTTTTTGTTGTGTTCTGAGGCTGAATTGTTAATGGTGGTGGTTTTGCTTGTAGGCATTTTAATATACATTAAAAGTTATCTATCTCAGATGATTAAAATTATATGAGGGCCAGAGGGTTAGCTCAGTGGTTCCGGTACCTGCCTCGCAAGCGCAAGGTCCTGAGTTCGATCCCCATAACCATATATAATGCTGGGCGTGGAGACACACCCACCAACAATCAACACCGCATACCACAATGCCGGGTGTGGTGGCTCCCGCCTGTAATCCCAGCACTCAGGAGGCAGAGACAGGAGGATTGCTGAGTTCAAGGCTTGCCTGGGCTACATAGTAAACTCAGGGTCAGCCTGAACTACAAAGTGAGACCCTTTCTCAAAAAAAAAAAAAAACAAAAAACAAAACAAAACTAATAAGACTATACATGATTTATTGACATTCCGTGTGAGTGAAGTTCCACTGGCCTAATTAATTACTTATTTACATTGCAGTGCTGGGGATGGAATGCAGGGATATGTGCATAGTATTGGCAAGAGCTCAGCCACTTTACTGTACTCCCTCCCACCGCTATGTAGCAATGAATGACCTTTTCCCTTTATAACAGCAGCTGTAAAATTAGCCCGTCGATACTCTCAAAGCACATAAATGGTGCAAACAGAAACATGACCATCACTGTCTTTTCATTGGGTTATATAAACATCACAGTAGAATAATGAGACATGGAGAACAAAAATTTAATTTCTGTGCTTGAGAGAAAATGTCTAGTTTGATGGTCCAGAAGTAGCACTTCAGGTACTAATTTTTAAGTGTCAGCCTTCTTTAATATTTCATACATTTAATACACATGTTGGAATAAATGACTTTGTGACTTTGTCTTAGTTTTCTTGTTTAGTGATGACACTTGATTGCTTTTTTTGACATAAATATAGTTATCAACTAGGTGACTATTAGGCAGTCTACCTTGTTAATAACTGCTAAGGAGCTGGAAAAGTATTAGAAAATTCTAACATCATCCATATGTAGTTCTCTATTTGCTGATATTTAGAAGAATTTATATTTTTACATTTTTAAGAATTGAATTATTTATTGGTACATTTTATTTATTTATTTATTCATTTATTCATTCATTTATTTATTTATTTATTTATTTATTTATTTATTTATTTATTTATTGCTTCTTTTTTGGAGACAGGGTCTCGCTTTGTAGTTCAGGCTGGCCCAGAGATCACTATGGTGCCCAGGCAAGCTGCCGCGAACTCAGCAATCCTCCTGTCTCTGCCTCCCAAGTGCTGGGATTACAGGCGGGAGCCACCACACCCGGCATTGTGGTATGCGGTGTTGATTGTTGGTGGGCGTGTCTCCACGCCCAGCATTATATGTGGTTACCGGGGATCGAACTCAGGTCCTTGCGCTTGTGAGGCAGGCACCAGAACCACTGAGCTAACCCTCCGGCCCTATTGGTACATTTTATATACAGCTCACAGTCACACTCAACACTGGGGAATTTGTATATGATACAAGTTAATTCTCATTTTTACTCATAGCTCTACCCACCCACAATGCCCTACTCCTTATATACATACTATTTTTTTCTTTCCAAATCATATTTATTCTTTCCCCTCATTATGTTCCCTCACCACAATCTCTTTGAATATTTCCTATTTCACAAAATCTATCATACAATCTAGAACTCATTTACATCTACAGATTCTCATACCAGAGTAAAGACTTGATCTATTTATTTCACTTATTAGTGTGTCCTCAAGGTGTACGCATTTGCACATAAATGAATGAAACTTGTTCTTTATGCCAGAGTAATACTCCAAAAACCCCACATCTTTTTTATCCAGTCTCCAGTTGATGGGTATCTGGGTTATTTCCAAGTTTGAGCTATCATAAACTGAGCTGCTATGAGAGACTTTATGAACAAATCCTCTATGGCACAAGAACTAGCAGAAAGAATCAACGAATGTAATCTCATCCTCCTAAAAAGTTTCTGCACAGCAAAAGAAACCCCTGGCACCACTAAAAGACAGCCAACAACGTGGGAAAAAAATTTTTACTAGCTGTTTGTCAGACAAAGGGCTACTATCTACAATATATAAAGAACATAAACAAATCAGTACCCCCAAGTTTAAAGACGCAATTCAAAAAGGGCATATAAAATGAACAGACACTTCTCAGAGGCAGAATGAAGTAAAAGCAGCCAAGAAGCATATGAAGAACTGTTCAATATCACTGGTCCTACGACAGATGCAGATGAAAACAACACTGAGATTTCATCTCGCTCCACAAAGAACGGCTGCTATTACAAAATCATCCAGCAATAAATGCTGGTGAATCTGTGAGGAGAAAGGAACCCTTCTCCACTGTTGGTGGGATTGTAGACTTGTAAAAACAAGCATTGTGGAGATCAGTGTGGACATTCCTCAGAAAACTAGGATTAGAGTTCCCGTTTGACCCTGCTATTCCCCTGCTAGGAATAAACTCAAAGAAATTAAAAGATTCATATTGTATATTGTTACTTTTTTAGGTGAGTAGAATTACTACTAGTGAGTAGTGGTTTGTGGATTGAAGTCAGAAGTATTATACCAAGGCGATGGTACATAATGAGCCCCTCTTTTATACTCTCTCTGTCACAACAAGCAGAAATATGTATCACGACAGGACATTGTGTCACTGAAAGACCAAGATAGACTAAGCTCTTCTAACGAACCATGTTAGCTCTATATCTTGAGAAATAAAAATAAAACCATTATTTTAATTAACAAGAGTGGGTGGTTTCTTTCTAAGATCACAGACCTTGATCCTGTACTGACAGATTCTGCAAACTAAATTGTCTATAGTCTTATTAATTTTAAATTAGCAATGTGAAAGAAGATAAAAGATTTTAGAAAATTCTGATATAATTTTAATAATCTGAGATAGGTAAGTTTTAATTTTTATGTAAATGCCTTCAGGTAAAACCAAAGCAAAAATATTGATGAGTTACTACTAAATCAGTAACTCAGTACTGAATAGTTCCTTATTTACTGTTGGTAAGTAAATTCTTTTTCTTTATACTGTTTTGTGGCAGAGACATTTACACATAGGTTCTTCTGAAGAACTAATTGCAACTGTCATGTATATCCACTGCCCTTTAAAAGGTAGAATGTTGGGAATTGACACAGGAGTAACAACTGGAAGTAGTGACAATTGAAAAAAATAAGAAACATATCTCAATGATTTGTTATTACTAGACCACATAAAATACAAAACACTTGCACTAATCACTTTCATATTGTATTGCACTTATCTATTTTATTTTGCTGACATTTTATTTTAAAAATATTGAATTGTTAATTTGTATGCTTTTTAAAAGCAAAGTATTATGGTAACTTAAGAACCACTTGTCACATATTTGAAAAGTTTTAGACTAAAGCATGAATTTATTAAAAATAAATATTCTTTTCAATTTGGGTTGAAATGTGAATAATTATAGTAATTATCTATAAAACCAGTGAAGTCTGAGAATCAACTCAGCATGAAGTTTCCCTTATTTAATGTTATGTTTTTAAGCTTTTGTTAATGGCTATTTTCCAACAGCCCATTAGCACCCTAGAGAAGATTTGCAAATGGATTTTATAATTTAGTTCTGTGTTTCAGAAATGGACTATTTAATGGAGAAATTAAGTATTTTTGATTACTGCATGAACTATGTATGTACTTTTGTCCTCCAGATTCCTGAAAGTTAAAAAGTTTGAGTTTAAAAGCAGATCTTGGTATTCACAATACTTTTTTATTTTATTTTATTTTTTTTTTGGAGCACTAAATTATAAGACCTCATTCACGTGAAAAAATTTAAACAAAAGATATGATAGAAATTTTATTCCTTTTTTAATATCTCATAGACTAACATTATTTCATTCATGTATTCACACATTTTTCAGCCATGAATTAAGCAAATATCATCTGTGAATAAATGACATATAATATATCACATAAAAACAACACAGAAAAAATGCAATTCCAGAGAGTAACGGAGGTTACTCTCTGAGGAATGTGACCTTCAAATAGTTGATGTCAACATGAATGCGAAGGGGCATGTCTAGTCTCAAGTTGTTTTGGCTTTGCATCTACCTCTGGTATTTAGGTGGATATAGGGCAAAACACCCTTTGTGAATGAAATGTGAATCGCATCATAGCCCATTGTATAGATTAAATTGATTAATTAGGATATTTTATGAAAATTATCACATAGGTAAACTTTATATGCAGTATTATAGCTATAATGTTTTAGTGAAAATTGATACAAAAGAAGAGTGTTTAGTTTGGAGAACTAAGCTGTAAATGGGAGGCAGAAGAAATGGCATTGTGGAAGGTCAGCAAAGCAAGCCTGTGAGGCTGTTTGATGACATGAAAATGTTTGATATGATTACTTCAGAGAATGTTCTTTGGAAACCAGTGGGCCAGTAGGCTGGAGAAATTACCAGGGGGCAGCTTGCATATCATTTGCAGTGATTTATAGTTTATTCTGACAGTGAGAGCTAGTCAGCTAGTATCAATACAGTGGTCAGATTTCTATCTGTGCTTTGTGCTCCTGGCAGAAGCAAATCCTTAGGAGGCCAGAGGATCTGAAGTAAATTAGAATCAAACTAGTACTTCATCCTAAAAGAGTGTGTTCACACATGCGGAGTCTCTGTCAACACACACAGCTAAGGATACATTTTTCTCTTTAGGAAATAGGAGCATTTGTAATAAATATTATAATATATCATATTTATTCAGTATGTATTGAAAGTAAGCTATATGACAAGTCCTAGTTTATTACTTTCTTTAAAGAAGCCTAGAATGAATATATTGATAAGCATTTCATGTCAAATCAACTATAATAGAAATTTATGAAAAGAATTCATAGCATAGGTGAAAGAATGACTAAAATCTCCCAGGAAACAGCAGTGTCAAGGACTAGTAAGGAGACAATTGTGGAGATTAAGGCCAAATTATGATGGCCTGAAGCACAGTCTGTCTGACTACAGTCAGATACATGACATACTCATGGGTCAACCTGGGAGGACTTCAGGATTAATCATGGACCTCACTGTGGGCAACTGGAAATTAATACTCAAAAATAAGAGAACCTAATACTTTAAATGTCTGAGATTTAGAGGTTACTTGACCATATCTACAACTGTGTCCTTTTAAATCATTCCAGTTTAATCTACTGCACTTTTCTGAGAAGCCTCTCAGTTTGTACCACAATGTGTGCACTATCCTTGACTTGAGGTACTTAAAGAATGTGTGTGATCTTCAGATCATAATTCTTACATGGAATAATACCATGTTGGATGGTTTGATCACACACTTTTCTCTGTTACCCATAAAACATGTTCTTACTATGAGAGTCAGTAAAAGAATCAGATTTATCTGTGTAAACGGTATTATACACATGGAAGCTACTGCAAAGGAATAAAAGTGCTTTGGGAACTAAAAGGTTGAGATCTGAAAATGCCTCCTCTCATAAATTTGGAAGGTACTTTAAGAGGACATTCTCCACTGGAGATTTCCATGGCTCTGTCTGCCCTCAGAGTTACTTTGACTGCTGCTGAATGGTCACTTTATAAGGGGATTTCTTTTTTCATGTGGAAAGTTTATCCCACTCCAAGATGAATGAGTAATGATGTTTCTCCCCACCAGGAAGTATATAAGCACAGTATGAACAGATGTTGGGACAGTTGTGAGTGAAATTTTGCTCGTTAGAAAATAACTTTGAATATAGATGGTCATATTGCTCTTAGGACAAATGTCCTGCTGGACTGGTTGAGTGCCTGATCACTTATCGGTTTGACTTCAACACATGCAAAGCCTCAGGCAAGCACTTCCGCTTCCTTTCCTGGGTTGGCACCACCCCTGGATGATGATTGTTCTTTTACCAAGATAAACTGGAAGTGACTACATGAGTTTAAATCCCTCATCTCACAAGCTCTTCTAAAAAAAAAAAAATCGAAATTTTATGGAAGTTACATACTGAAGGCTAGAGGACATTACATCTGATATTGGTTTGTTTTTTTCCATTTAGTTTTTTCTGTGTACAGATGAGAGAGGACCAGCACAGCCCTCATGGTCACATATATGAATCACTGAATTTGATATTTATTTGCTTTTCATGAAGAATGCTTTCATTTCAGTTTCCCCTCCTGCACAAGGAAATCAAATAACATACACTATAGAAGTAAATGTTTCTTCTGATTTTAATGTCTCTTATTTTTATTTTTGACCACTTGTTCCATTGTTTCTCTTTTTTGATTTTTCAGCCTATTTGGCTCTCTGACTTTTCATAATATTACTCCATTGTGTTTTTCCACCACTCACAACACTGGGTTTGGTTATTCCTTGTTGGTTTTAACCTTTTTCAGTTTGTCTTCTTGTCTGAAGACTTTTTAAACAATGTATTCCTCTGATTCTTTCCTTCTTTTTCAATTTAGTGTCCCAGTTTATCCTGTCATTGACGCTTGTTCATATTTCAGAAATTTGAATTCTTCATCTTCTTGCCCCTTTTGACAGTAATCTTTTTTTGGTTGTTCACTTTCTATTAATTCTTGGAGGAACCATAGTGTATTATGCTTTCATTCTTTTTTGCAGAGATTTCCATATTGCACCAAAGAGAACAGGGCTCGTAGGAAATATAACTTTAAGGAGATAAACATTTTTGCAAGACATAGAAACTTATATAACTAATAATGTAATATATAACTGAGAGGGTGATGTATATAATTCACTCTCATTGAAGACTAAACAATGTCAGAAACCTGAGCCTAGAGACGCTCAAATTTATACCAGGCATAGGGAGATGTGAATGCATGGTGAGCACCTTACTACCCAGCCCATCTCTTTGGGTGCGGGTCTTCTTTCCCGTGGTGCCTATAACCAGAATAACACCGAAAAGAAAAGAGTCCTGTGGGACCATGAGTGAAAATATGAAGCAAAATATAATACCTCTATAACTTCCTAAGCAGCAGGTAGTAATCATGCTAGTTCATAGAAATTTAGGTAGAATATGTGATTGTATTTTTGTTTTTATTGATCAAATAAGTAAATAATAAACATTTAATATATCACATTTATTACTTGGATAAATGTTAAAAATGTACTTGTAACAGGAAAAGGGTGAATAGAACAATGGACTCTATATATCAGAAAAATGTGATTAAAGTTATATCCCTGTTTAATCAATATATGGGGTTTAATAAATCTCATAATTTAAATACTGTAATCAGTAACAATGAAACTATTAAGAATGGAAATACTTCATTTTTTGAGGACTGAGTATTGGTAAAACTTTGAATGAAATGATTTACAAAATAATCTCAATACAATTCTCAGAGAGGCTGTTATTTTAAAAACTTTTGAAAGAAAGAGTTCATGATATAGCATAGCTATACTTATAGTACCAGTTACAGTTTGATTTGAGAAATCAGTCTTGACATTTCAATCATATAAATTCTATACTTTTGCTTTGATAATATAAGGAAGCTCTTAATCTAGTTTTGATCATTCTAGGTATAGAAAACTATTGGTCCTTACAATTATGAACTTAAACTTTAAATCATTCTCATTTTGGAGCTGAGGGTGTAACTTATGGGTAGGGTACTTGCCTCCTATGTTCAAGGCCCCCAGTTCAATACCCAGTACAGATAAATTAGTTTTTTAATGTTAAATGGTCATTTGATTGCACTTTGTAAAATGTTGCTGACTAATATCCTAACTTTGGAATTACTGCAGAAGTTATTCTTCCCTTTGCAAGTAGTCTTAGAAAGAAAAAAGAAAGACATTATCTCTCTCATGAGCATTCCCTGATTATGTGTGTTGTACAAACTCAAAGCCAGAAGCATTTTATTTTAACTGGTTATTTTGTATTTTTTATGTTTGGCAGTTCTGGGGTTAGGTCCCAGGGCCCTGTGTATACAAGGCAATTACTCTGTCACTTAGCTATACTCCTGGTTCACCAGAAGCATTTTAAACGTATTTTAGGGGAAGAATTTTTCCAAGGAGTCCTCAACAGAGAGCTGAGTTCCTTCTGCACCAACAAGAGCTAGAATTCTGTGTAAAATCTCTGAAGAAGCCAAACCCTGAGGTAAGTCTTATAAATTACATTAAGTGGTGCTTTGTCCTCCTTCAGAGGAATCCATAGCTCTCTCTCTCTCTTTTTTTTTTTGAGACAGGGTCTCGCTTTGTAGTTCAGGCTGGCCCTGAGCTCACTATGTAGCCCAGGCAAGCCTTGAACTCAGCAATCCTCCTGCCTCTGCCTCCCGAGTGCTGGGATTACAGGCATGAGCCACCACGCCCGGCACTGTGGTATGTGGTATTGATTGCTGGTGGGCGTGAATCTCCACTCCCAGCATTGTATGTGGTTACCGGGATTGCACTCAGGACCTTGTGCTTGTGCGGCAGGCACGGGAACCACTGAGCTAAATCTCCAGCCCCATAGCTCTTTTTCACTAAAACTAAAGCTTCTTTAAAGTTAAACTGTCATTATTTGTGGGTGATGTAATTCTCTATATAGATGATCCTAAAAACTCAACCAAAAGACCGCTAGACTTAATTGCCAACATTATTAGTGTAGCTGGATGCAAGGTCAATGCTCAAAAATCAACAGCCTTTGTATACACAAACAACAGACTCACTGAAAGAGAAACTGGGGAGTCAATTCCTTCCACAATAGCAACCAGAAAAATGAAATGTCTAGGAATAAATCTAACAAAGGAGGTGAAAGACCTCTACTCTGAAAACGATAGGACCCAGAAAAGTGAGATAGAAGAGGATATCAGAAAATGGAAAGACATCCCTTGTTCCTGGGTAGGGAGAAACAATATTGTGAAAATGGCTATACTCCACAACTACTATACAGATTCAGTGAAATTCCGATGAAATCCCATCACCATACTTCACAGAGCTAGAGAAAATAATCCAAAAATTCATCTGGAACCACAAGAGACCTAGCAATTCTAAGCAACCAGGACATGGCAGGGGGTACTACAATCCCCAACTTAAAATTGTACTATAAAGCCACTGTGATAAAAACTGCATGGTACTGGCAAAGTAACAGACCCAAGGACCTGTGGAATAGATTAGAAGATCCACAAACAACTCCAAATACACAAGGCCACCTTCTCTTTGACAAAGCCAAACATCCTCAATGGGGAAAAACAGCCTCTTTAAAAACTGTTGCTGGGAAAATGGGCTTTAACCTGCCAAAAACTAAAGATAGACCTATCTCATGTACTAAACTAAAATCACAATGGATTTGAGACTTAAACATTAAAACAGAAACAATAAACCTGCTGGAAAACAGGTTAGGTAAAACTCTTGGAGACATTGGCTTAGGCAGGCACTTTATTAACAAAATCTCTATAGCAGAAAGAATCAACAAGTGGGATCTCATCCCCCTAAAAAGGTTCTGCACAGCAAATGAAACCCCTGGCACCATTAAAAGACAACCAACAACATGGGAAAAATCTTTACTAGCTGTTTGTCAGACAAAGGGCTACTATGTACAATATATAAAGAACTTAAACAAATTGGTACCCCCAAGTTTAAAGACCCAATTCAAAAATGGGCATTTGAAGTGAACAGACACTTCTCAGAGGCAGAATGAAGTAAAAGCAGCCAAGAAACATATGAAGAACTGTTCAACATCACCAGTCATTTGAGAGATGCAGATGAAATCAACACAGATTTCATCTCACTCCACAAAGAATGGCTGCTATTGCAAAATCAACCAGCAATAAATGCTGGCAAGGCTGCAGAGAGAAAGGAACCCTTCTCCACTGTTGGTGGGATTGTAGACTTGTATAAACAAGCATTGTGGAGATCAGTGTGGGCATTGCTCAGAAAACTAGGATTAGAGGTCCCATTTAACCCTGCTATTGGCCTGCTAGGAATACACCCAAAGGAATTCAAAGAATCATATTGTAAAGTCATATGTACTCTCATGTTCATAGCAGCTCAGTTTGTGTTAGCCCAATCTTGGAAACAACCCAGATGCCCATCTATAGGAGACTGGATAAAGAAGATGTGTTTTTAGAAATAAATATGATTCTGAAAGAAAATGAAAGAACATGTATATAGGGGGTGGGGAGGTATGGGTGGGTAGGGATGTGGGTAAAATTGAGAATTAACTTGTGTCATATACTGGTACAAATTCCCCAATGTTGAGTGTGATTCTGAGCTGTATATAAAATGTAGCAATAAAAAATTCAATTAAAAAAATCTAAAGTGTCTTTAAAATCTCCCAAATTTCTACATTATGATATTCAAGACACTTAAGACACCCAAATTTAATGTTAAATATTAACATTTTTGCCAATATTTAATTTACTGCATTGATGCTAAAGACCAAACCAACTAGAGAATGGCAAAAATAATATTATTACATCTTTGCCCTTTATACAAATAGAATTTTGTAGTATTTAGTCTTTTCATGTAGGATTTAGTCTCTTCTACCTTGAAATTGCTTTTAATTTTGTACAAGTGACTTACTTATTTTCATCAGGTCTTTGTGTCTGGAATGCTTAGCAATATAGGATCATCTTTACACATATGGAATGCAGTTAAATACAATGCAAAAGGAATGGTGCTGTGTAGTGAGGGCGTCTGAGATCACAGAAGTTGCTGAGAGCTGGTCATGCAGGCTGAAGAGAGCACTCTGATCTCCGTGGCCTGCCCTCCCTGCAACCTGTCCCTGATTCTTTGTTCATAAAGAAGTCATATCACTCTGAAGCCAACTGTCTTGTAGAACATGATAAAGCATAAATATAGTTGATAAATTATGGAGATTTACATAAATTTTAACATGTTATGAATCTAGTGTCAGAGAACCTAGTTGTAAATACTTTTATTTATTAAAACACATTACTAAAATCCACAGAGCAATTCTCTATTAAGTTAAATTATTTAATAGAAACATTCCTCCTATTATAAAGATATAAAAATATCTGTTGCCTATAGCAATTTCATTTTTGTTAAGTGAAGCGATTTCCTTTCATATAATTCTATAAACTATTGTTAATATCTGCATATATGTGCATATGTATTTCAACACATTTACATATATAATATCTGCAACAAATAACAAATATAAAATATTGTCATACTGTTTTTAATGTTCATGTGAAGTTATTGTTCTTTGATAAGTTCTCAAATTTATATTTGTAAGATGCATTTTCATGTACTTATACTTGCAAACATTTTAAGAGTTGATATATGATCATTTAGTATTTCCAGAGATCTAATGATGTAAGTTATTTGACTTTAAAAGTCCAATAAAGTAAAACTTTTTTTCATTTTATGACCCTTATCCCTTCAGGTTTATAATGTCTACACAGTGTTTTTTATGCACTGAGTAAATCAAAATTAGTTGATGTGCATTGGAATATACAAAGGAAAGTACGACAGACCCCATATTTTCAGTATTGTCCAATAGCATATAAAGAAGGTTTAAAATTTTTATTAAACTTTTTTAAAAAACATAGAGATTGGTTTGAAGATTTTATGAACTAGGAAATACTCAAAGGCAATGTGGTCAGGGAAAGTAATGAGGGGAAAGAGTAAATATGATTTTAAAAGAAAAAGAAAGCACATGTATACAGAGGGTGGGGAGTTCTGGGGTAGGTAGGGATATGGGTAAAAATGAGAATTAACTCATGTCATATACTGGTACAAATTCCCTAATGTTGCATGTTATTGTGAGCTGTATTTAAAATGCACCAATAAAGAATTCAATTGAAAAAAAAAGAACTGTAGTGTCTTGCGCCAGGGATTTAGTTTAGTGGTATTGCACCTACCTTGCAAGCACAAAGGCCAGCATTTGATCCCCAGTACCATAAAATAAAATACTCCCTCCAAAAATGTAGGTCTTCAAAAACCCCACTTGAACAGGATGGGTGATATATTATGTTGTTTCCAAGTGAACAAATGTTTGAGTTTGACAGTGTGAAGGAGTAAAATCAAGGCAGGAGGTAATATTACTTGTTCTCTAAGTGAATGATAGATAAATAGGAAAATCTTATTTTACCTATGAAAAATTCAGCTTTCAGAACATTAGTAAATAGCTTATAGATCATCTGCCTTACCTATGGTTATATTAATAACATTTATTGTTGTTACATTTTTCTGAGGTTTTGTTTATTTGTTTTATTGTCAAACACAAGAATAGGTTAGCAAAGGTCAGTATCCCTTACAAACCTGAATAATAGATGCAAACTGCTTAAGGAGCGTGTTTGAAAGGTAACTGTAGCGCAGCTAATCAAGGATGCAGGAAAGAGTTGGCGACTTACTGGAAAACACACTGAAAATGAACCCAGTCTAATTATCCTCACCGTCTCTCTCCCAACAGTTTTAGTAATTAGTAGTAAGTATAGCAGTAAGAGTAGCAGTGTTGCCCTGAAGAAAAAGCATGGCCTCTGGGCTTAGAAAGCTCTGAGTTTGAGAAGCAAATTAGTCTCTCTGAGTCTTGATGTTTACAACTGTAAAATGGGAATGTGAATGTTTTCTTGACAGCTTGTTTTAAAATGGATAATATATTAGGACATAAAATGTACTCAGAATTAGTCAGGAACATTCCTACTCATTTAATCTGGATCATTCAACTTAAGCAGCTCTTCTTTTTGGTTGGGTATATCTTCATGTCTTTGTAATCTCAGAGGATAAGCATCTTCATGAAATATTAAATGTCCTCTAAACCTGAGCCATAAAATTTGGATTTATTATATGTAGGAATCTTTTATGTAGTCAAGCACAAAAGAGAATAGTGCTTCGATGGCCTTTTCCCTTCTAATTCTTTAGATGTAGAAAACCAAAAAGATTCACAGTGACATTATTATAATGCTTATAGTTCCAAGATGCCCCAGACCCACCATAAATACCTTAGGATGTCCACAAACACCATCACTCATTGTTCATAGTCATTGTTCCTGACATTTATACACTCAGTTAAACCACCCTTGTCTGTGTGCCTCCTGTCCCACCAAGACACATTGGCAGGTATGTTTAAATCTATCAGAGCAAGGCCATTTAAGCTTATGACCCTAAAGGCATGTCAGAACTCAGTTCCCCACACAGGCTGTTATTCAATTCTGGGGAAGCTAACCTGTTATTGCACATTAATTATAAAGTTGTGAACTAAGCCTCTCTGTCTGCATCATGACAGTACAAAAGGATGCTGTTGAAACCCTATTTTTATATCCTTTAACACCTTAATATATTTAACAATGTCATAAATATCTCTTGGCTGTCCTTTATTCCAAGAGGCAAAGTCGTGTAATTACACTTAGCCATTGAGCAGCTGTGATGGCCGTGTGCTCCAATGTGGCTGGGATCGCATTGTGAGCATCTGGGAGGGAACTGGCCTTGGCTTTCAAGGAGGCTGGAGAGGGTGAGACCGTCCAGTGAGAACAGAAGGGAGGCAGCTATAGATGAGAAGGTTAAGGTAGAGGAGGACTTGCATTGCACAATAAATGAGAAGTTGCCAGGGATGTTCATATTTTAGTTCTTAATGCCACGTGATCTTTTTTACTTATTACTAAAATGGAAGCCTGGGAAAGCTGACCCCTATAGTCATAGGCAACTAACAGAGATGGCGCTGAAGCAGCAGGAGTGTGCAGTGGCAGAAAAACAAGAGTAAGATGAAAACATTCCCAGTTAACCTGTCAAACTTGCTTCAGGGCAGTCTTATCCCTAACCACATTAGAGAGTAGAAAGGAGAAATTTCAGTTCAGAAACGATGATTATGTGTTCCCCATGCCCACCTCAAGGCTCCTCCTAAGTTGACTGTGATATAAACCCCATATTGTGATGTTATCAGAACCATGATTAATTTTAAACTTACCTTGAGTCACTGGAAAAGATAAGCAGCTATTTGTGTGTTAACCAAGTTAGATATGACTAGAAATCTGTCCTACTAGAGAATTTGGGATAAATCTTAACCACCTGATCGTAGCAACCTGTCAACAGTGTCTCTAGAGGAGTGAGAAAGATGTGAAGCCAAAAGATTTTTACTGAAAATAATTTAACTGATTATCTGATAAGGACAAGCTAAAGTTCAAAGTTAATTACAGGGTCTAAAGACATGGATGTTAATATTATAGAAACTCTTTACATAAAATTGTAAAGCACCTCTCCTATTAAGTGACAAAAGACAGTGATGATAGAACACTGCTGGCTCAGGACAGAAGACTGGAAAAGAGGCCAGGAAAGAAGTGAGAGGTTACAGAAGGAAACTGAAGAAGTTAGGGTAAGGTCTTCTTGCTGTGGGATTCAGAGAGACTTGCCATGGCTATAGATCTGTTCAGATAAAAAAAGTCTAAAGTAAAATCTGTGTCTTCAGCCAGTGTTAAAAACGGCTGATGAAGCAGTCATTTTATCATTTTTAAAAATTATATTAATTTTATGTTTCTGTTTTCCCATGTTTTTATTTTATTTCTCTTTTCTTCTGATAAATGATAAAATTTGCACTATCTAGTGGTTATTCTACATGAAATATTTTTATCTATTTTAAATTATTTGAATCTTCATTGGCATATATATATATATATATATATATATATATATATATATATAAAATGAACACACTCAATAGTGAGAATTTGTACCAGTATATGACATAATTTAATTCTCATTTTTCCCGTTCCCCTACCCACCGTACAACCCCCATCCCCTATATATGTAAGCTTTGTTTCCCTTTTCTTATTACCATATTTTTTTCTTTTTATTATTTACCCCTACACCCCATTTCCCTTGAATATTTTCTCCTTCACAATATCTATCATATTCTAGAGCTCATTTACACCTTCAGTTTCTAATACTAGAGAAAAATAGGATACTTACAAATCTGTGATCTTTTTATTTAACTTATTAGTATGTCCTGAAGGCATGTCAATTTGAGTATAAATGATTTAAACCTACCATGCTTTATGGCAGAGTAATACTCCATTTTATAGAAAAAACACATCTTTATCCAGTCTCCAGTTAATGGGCATTTGGGTTTCCAGAATTTAGCTATTACAAACTGAGCTGCTCTGAACATATTGTTTATAACTATTAATGTCAATGGCCTCAGTGCACCAATTAAGAGACAAAGAATGGTAGAATGGATTAAGAAGCAAGATCCTACACTTTGATGCATACAAGAAACATACCTAATATTTTAAAAACCCATAGAATGAAAGTAAAAGGATGGAAAACAAGTCTCCATGCAACAGGAAACTGCAAAAAAAAATAAGAATGGGTATCCTATTTGCAGATAAAATAGATTTCAAACCCAAACTGATTGAGAAAGACAAAGACAGACACTACATTCTCATAAAGAGAACAATCCAGGAGAAAGAAATGATATTTATAAATATTTATGTACCAAATTCTAGTGCACCCAATTATATAAAACAAATATTAATAGATATGAAAAACCAGATAAGCACTAATACTATAGTAGTGGGAGACTTCAATACCCCAGTTTCTCAAATAGATCAACTGGACAAAAAAATCAATAAGGATATACTTGAGCTAACCAAACTTTTGAATAAATAGACTTAGTTGATGTCTACAGAGTATTTCACCCCACAAAGTAAGAATACACATTCTCAGTTGCTCATAAGTCATTCTCCAAAATTTTATCATGGTTTTCCATATATCAAACCTTGAAAGTTTGCCTGCCTCCTATCTCTATGGTGTACAGGGGCAGGAGGAGGCTGGAGTGATATGAATAAGGTATTTAGATGAATCCAGTACTAAAATATTGATTACAGAATGGTAAGAGAAGCCTATATGCTGACAATCATTTGGAGACCTTTCAAATAAAAAAAATACTTATACAGGGCTGAGATTATAGCTCAATTTGTCCAGCATCCATAATTCAAGGGTTTAATCCTGGCACTGAAAAAAAATAACCACTGATGTATTCTTCAGAGCTTTTGATACATCCCGGACTTGGGAGTCTTTCAGAAATGACTGCTGTGTCTCAGTGTTAGGGGCAGCCAGGTCTCCACCGTGCCCTATCTGGATTGCCAAGAA
>PVIC010034798.1:0-19386 GCA_004025085.1 Thryonomys swinderianus | reverse complement strand
AAGTTCGATTTAGCTCAAGTATTTCCTTATTGATTCTTTGTCCAGTTGACCTGTCAGTTTGTGACAATGGAGTGTTAAAATCCCCTACGACTATTGTATTCATGGATAGCTGGCTTTTCATGTCCAGTAATATTTGTTTTATATAATTGGGTGCGTTAGAGTTCGGTGCATAAATATTTATGAGTGTTATTTCTTTTTCATGGATAGTTCCTTGTATGAGAATATAGTGACCTTCTTTATCTCTTTTAATCAGTTTGGGTTTGAAATCTATTTTATCTGCAAACAAGATAGCCACTCCTGCTTTTTTGCACTTTCCTGTGGCATGTAGTATTGTTTTCCAACCTTTTATTTTCAGTCTATGGGTTTCCTTCTGAATTAGGTGTGTTTCCTGTATGCAGCAGATTGTAGGATCTTGCTTCTTGATCCAATCTGCTAGTCTGTGTCTTTTCATTGGCCCATTGAGGCCATTGACATTAATGGTTATGACTGATATGGACTTATTCAGAGCTGCCATGTTTCCCTGCTCTTGGTTCTTTTCTTCTTTGCTTTTCCCCCTTTTCTATTTAGTTTCTTGTTGGCCCCAATGAATTCACTCTCCTGGGTCTTGTGGGTATGGAATTTTCTGTGTTTTTTTCCAAGATGTTCTTTAGGATGTTTTGGAGTGCAGGTTTCGTGCTTGTGAAGTTTTTCAGGTGTTCTTTATCGTGGAAGTATCTTATTTCCCCGTCTATTCTGAAAGATAGTTTTGCAGGATACAACAGTCTAGTTTGGAGGTTGTTTTCCTGCAATGCTTGAAATACTTCTCTCCATGCTCTCCTTGCACTGAGTGTTTGTGTTGAAAAGTCTGCTGTGATCCTAATGGGCTTCCCTTTGTAGGTGATTTTCTTCCTTTGTCTCACTGCTGGGAATTGAGATTTTAAGAATTTCTTTGTCTTTTGAGTATCTGTTTAGTAATGTGTCCTCCAGATATCATAGCTATGTTATTTGGCCTGTTTACTTATTAGTGATTTTATAACATCTTTCTTCTTATTGGACATGAATTTTTTCATATATTGAGTCTTGTATTATTTTTCCTTTTCATAGCATAGTCTTCACATCAGATTTTAATTACAAGAAATTTATATTCATTGTTTTGGCCTTCCACAAACTCTTCATTGGCCTGGTGTGTTAATATTAAAGAACATCAAAATACACATAGACTTTATTCTCTACTTTGTTTCTAGAATTTAAAGGTCAGAATTTGAAAATTTAAAGGTCTGTTGTTCCTCTTAAAGTAATTGAGGGAGAGATGATAGAGTTTTCTGTGTTGCTGTGTACAAATTCTTCTTGGGAGCAATTTTATAACTCTTATTGAAAAAAATGTTTATTTCCTAATAAATTCCTTTTGCTCCCTCTGAAAGGTTGGTCAACTCTGAGCCAGTTTGAAAATAAACTAGAAGTGCAATTCTTGAATCATATGGCTATAGTATGTTTAATTTTGAGGAGGTAACATATTCTTGTGGGACCTATATCATTTTATATCCCATAAAAGCACAATTTCATTTTCCTCACAGACAACTTTTGCTAGTTTGTGTTTTTGATATTAGTGATCAAGAAATTTTGAACCTACATTTTTTGTTTTTTGAGAAAGGGTCTCACTCTGTAGTTCAGGATGTCCCTGAGATCTCTATGTAGCCCAGGCAAGCCTCAAACTCACAGTAATCCTCCTGCTTTTGGCTCCCAAGTGCTGGGATTACAGACATGAGTCACCATGCCCAGCATTGTGGTTACCGACTATTGAATTTGGGAACTTGAATTTGCGAGGGAGATTCCAGAGCCACTGATCTAAATCCCCCCTGACCCTTGAGCCTACTTCTTATAGTGATTTTACTTGCATGTTTCTGAAGCCTACAGATGAAATACAGTGCTCTGAACCTTATACGTTTTGTTCTAAATGGTCTCTGGAGTTGCTCTATGTTCTAGAGAATGTGCATGACAGCCTGAATTGAAGTTTGTTCGATTTTCTTTATTTTCTAGATCATTTGTATATTTATACACTTAGGTGTTTATAGGCCAACGTGGTAGCATGGCATTCTATTTTGATAAAATGTATTTGTATTCATTGTGTGAAAATAAATGATTGCTTTTTATGTATACTTCGGATGTATATTTCCAACTTGTCCCATGAAATTGAGGTGAAGTCACTCAAGCCATCATTTTCCAATTTTGGGTGCTCTGAGGTTTTTCTTTGGAAGAGATTGAATTCTATGGAAGAAATTCAGAAGTTTTCCTTTCTCTCAAAATAGTGAATATGAAAGCAGGAAGGGGAAAGCATCCCAGTTGAAACTATTTGTTTATAAAGCAGAAATACAGACCAAGCAGGAAGACAACCCATTCACAAAATTTAAGTATCTGTCATCTCTTGAACAGTGCCTTATACTTCAAAACACTGAAAATCCTAGAGAGAAGCTTATCTTTGAGTTCAAACTTCTATATACACAGTAACCAATTGGATTTAAACAGAGCAACTATGGTGATTAAATAGAAGACTCATGATCATGCATAGGGAGATAAGGTGTTTTTCTTCAGATTGACTGAGTTTTAGAATTTTTCTCCCCTTATCAACAGTGATGACACTGGGAAAAGTAAGTAAACTATTTGCTCTGAGACTTTCAGCCCACCAGAGCTCCTCTGTCTGCTGTTGAGAGCTAATCTACAGGTGCATGTGAGGGAACGCCAAGGGCCAGGGAAGAACCACACAAAGAATCTGAGGGTCCAAAAGCTGGAGCTTCGTGCCTGGTTTGGGCAATGGCTCCCCATCCCCCAGCACATGTTCATTCCCCTCTGTCTTCCAATTAACTGTGAGAGCCTTGGAGCTGAATGAGCTCCTTGTAGAGATCCCCTCACTACCTTGGGTCCCCTATTCTGGGTGCTCAGTGTCACCACAGCAGAGCTATGGTGATAGCTTGGATATGGGGGCCAGTTGCCATTCCTCTGTATAAAATTATCAAGGTATCATAAAATGTAGAATTTAAAGGTCCCATCAGCAGGACAGTGAGAGTCATGTTTCAACTTGTAATGTGGCTACACAGAGTTAGAATAAAAAGAATTTTTTTTAAATAGGCTCCAGAATATGGAAGAGCTAACTGGGAGGTGTTTTCTGGAGGTTTAGAGGGGTGAATCTTGGAAGGACCAGAAGGTACCATATGTTAGGAATCAAGTCCCCGGAACATCACTCCGAACAATTTAAAGCCAGAGTTCCTGAGGTCCTGCAGCAGATTTGAAATGTTTCTGTCCACTGACAGGAAGTGATTCCTATGGGCAACAGTCGGATGTCACCTCCTCCCAGGACAGAGGTGTAACAGAGGGAGAAAAGGAGGCCAGAGTAGAGCAGTGGGTCACAACTCTCTGTGGACAAGATGCCTGAGAAGGCCCTGTCTTACCCTTCCCAGAAATGTTGGGTGAATGAGGACAATGCTCAATATTTTCAGTGAAGTCTGCCAAGGAGATCCTCAGACTAGTGTTCCCAAGGGTGGGGGAAATAAGAGAGAAAAGGCCTATGAGCCTGTTGGACAGTTGGTGTTCAGAGGTTAATCCCATAGGTTTAGAGAGTTCACCAAACCTCAGTTTCTCAGTAGGAGACCTTCAATCTCTTGTAATCAGCTTTGTGGAAGATGAAAGGGTTGTGTGTAGGGCGGGGAGACTCTCCAGACCCAGGAATTAGACCAGGAAAAGCAGTTGCTGCTCACTGTTTCCTGGCTTGCCACACTCTCCATCCTGTGCTCCTTTCCCTGGATCACAGCACCAGGGGGAGGAGCCAGAGGCCAACATGAACTCATCGTCCAAGCAGGTTTGTTAGTGTATGAGGCCTGTCTCACCTGCCAGGGGAAACACAACAAGTTCACTCTTACAGGCTCAGGGTGTGTTAAGGGTTTGGAAGAAGTGGGAGTCATTTCTGTCGGGAGACTTAGCAGGAGACTTTGTGGTCCCCTTTCTGTTTGGTTGCAGGTACAAGTTTATCACAGGAAATTATAGATTAATAGAGACTTGCATCTCCAGTTCAGTGGCTCATCACTATTTTGAATCCATTTTCATAGTACTTTTCTCTCATGTTGGCAAAGCTTTAGATCAGAATTTAGCTGTTATAATTAATGCAGTCATTGACATTATATCATTTGTGACTTTACCATACAATGCAAATCCTATGAGATCATCATCATAACATCTGCATCTATTTCCAGTTACTCACTGTTGAGACCTTATGCCATCCCATTGTCCCTGGAAGATAGAGCTCTGCTTCCCATGTGCACATGGATATGGATGATGTAGATATTGTAAGTCATCAGTGTTACACAGTAAGGATTTGATACCTGTTATCATATTTTACAATGTACGTTACAATCAGTTTCATAGATGAAGAAATGACATATGTAGATACACCAGTAATTCTTTTTTTTTTCTTTTTTTCTTTTTTTTTTTTGAGACAGGGTCTTGCTTTGTAGTTCAGGCTGGCTCTGAGCTCACTATGGTGCCCAGGCAAGCCACTGAAAACTCAAAAATCCTCCTGTCTCTGCCTCCCGAGTGCTGGTATTACAGGTGTGAGCCACCACTTCTGGCATTGTTGTATGTGGTGTTGATTGTTGGTGGCATGTCTCCACACCCAGCATTATATGTGGTTACCGGGGATCGAACTTCAGGTCCTTGCAATTGCAAGGCAGGTGCCGGAACCACTGAGCTAACTCTCCGGCCCACACCAGTAATTCTTAACTGGCCTTAATGCACTGACAAGCTTTTCAGAATTTTCTAGATCATGTTGACTGCTTGAAGTCTTTACAGAAATGTCAGATTGCATGATTTTGTGGGAAAGTATAGGAAAAGAAAGATTTGTCTTCACTTTGAGAGAGAAGAGGAAGAGCAAGTATAAAAAGTAATAGCAAACAAAATGTGATCTTCCTCTAAAATTTAGAAAAATGACTTCTAATGACTTTTTTCTAATGATTGTATTTTATATTGAAATGTACTGATTGGCAAAGAACAATTTTATTTTAATTCATGAGACTATTGGTAGCTGAAACAGTAAGGTAAATTTGTTGAAATGATTTTCTCCAGATTTCACTACAAAATATTAAATACTATAAATGTTATATAGAAGTATTAACTTGCACAAACAAAACTAATGAATTTAATATTAAATATTTCAATTAAGAGAGGGAAATGACTCTCAGGGATGAACAGCAAGGAGAAGGCAGGTAAAGTCTCCGCAGGGCCTCAGGGTACCTACTCCTGTTGGGCCCCCGGAATGTCTGGCTCCTGGTCATCTAGATTCAGCTGTGAGCTCTCCTGGGTTTCAGCACCCTTTGGAGTGACTGAGCTTCCAGTGGTTGTGCTGAGTGCGGGCTGGTCGTCCTGATCCTGGGAGGAGTGAGACCTGCACCTGAGCTGAAACTGACTGTTTGTGTAGAGGATTCAAAACTACTGTCAGACATTTAGCAAGTTCTCAGACTCCTTAGGATCTAGTCCCAATGACCACACTAGAATCAGTCTTAGCTGTTGCTAAATTGAGTTCTGGACATTTGAGAATGTGTTCTCCTACTTAAAGAACATGTCTAACCAGAGACATCAGAGGCAAGGACAGAAATATGATATCCAACTATGTGGTAGTATTATTTTGAATAGAAGTCTCAGATCCAAACAGGAAGACAACTTTCACCTCTAAATCTAGTATTGATTCTCTATACATCCCCAGCTAAGCCTGCCAGTTCCACCCTTTGAGATAGGGATGTTTTTAAGTAGGCTCACACTGAAGTCTCCTCACTGTGTCTCTATTATAGTAATACATGGCCGGTTCCTCGGTTCGCAGGCAGTTCATTTGCAGATTCAGAGTGATTATAGCATTGTCTCTGGAGATGGTGAATCGGCCTTTTATGAAATCTAGGTATTTTGTTGTTCCACCATCCTTGCTAATTTCTGCAACCCACTCTGGCTTCTTTCCCAGAGCCTGGCGGATCTACTGAATCCAATAATTACTTAAGGTGATCCTGAGGCTGCACAGGAGAGTGTCAGGGACCCTCCAGGCTACACCAGACTCCACCAGCTCCACCTCAGCCTGGACACCTGCAAACAAAGAGACCTCTGGCTCAGGAAACTGTCACACATGTCCACTGTTTATCCCACTCCTGTCCACTTACACTCTGAGAATCTATTCTTCACTGTAAATCACCTTTTTAAAAAGCAAAAAGAAAAACCCAACACAGCCTAAGCTCCATGGTGAGCCGTCTGTGCTCAGTATTCATCACTAAGTGGGAACAGCTGGCGTCCAGGGCTGGGCTCCTCTACAGAGCTGCAGGGTCAGGGCTGGGCTGGTTTTATGGGCAGAGAGAGACCTTATTTGCACGGCCTCCTGCTATATACAGGGCTCTGTTGGATAGAGAAGTAAAACTTCTGTGCAGATATTAGATGTGAGATTACAAGACAAATCTGGTGAAAATAATAACATTTAGATAAAATAAGAATTTTATGTAGATATGCCATAATGTTCACTTATAATTCATAATTTTAACTTACTTTTACACATTGAAATGATATATGAAACAGGCGCTCCATTGTACTAATGTGGAATTCCTCACAGAAGCATAGGTGAGTGATTCCGTGTGATCAGGAGTTCACACCTGGTGCAAACCCTATGGACCCTGGTCCTCCCTCATGATCTCCAGGACAGAGATGGACATGCACAGTGACACTCACAGAGCCTCTTCACTGCACTGAAAATTGCCACTAATTTTCTTCACTCCAATGTTCCTTGTGCCTCAGAGACACATCAACCTGTGCACATCAGGGTCTCACCGCACTGAAGAAGGTTGTAGGTGCCTGTGAGACTGTCTTGATTCAGCTCAGGTGAAGCAGGTTTTCACAGAGCTATCAAATGCAAGTGTTGCTGCAATTTGTGCCCAAAGTACATACAACTGGAAAGAGAAATAAAATAAAGAATCTTTAAATCATCTCTATATCTGTATAGTTATCATCTACCTGCCTATTTATTCACCTAATAGCATACCTATATCAACTTTTTGCATTTATCAAATTCTGTGTAACAACCATCTAATTTATACTGTGCTAATAAGACACATTTTTAATTCTCCAGTAGGTGTTTTTTAGATTATCAAGATGGATCTGATCTAATGTTTGTCACAGATCAGAACAAGATCCCTAGCATATATGACTTCATCAAATGTGTCTCTCCATTGAAACTCCTTTACTGTATTACAGACTCAAGCACTGTGTTGCAGTTGGGCTTGTTTATGTAGCACTATGACATTCTTTTGGGTATAGGTACATATTTCCAATTAGAGGCTAGTTATTTCTTATACTGTTGACTTAATTGATAGTTCCTGCTTCCTCCTCATTTGTGGACACCAACATGTCTGCAAGAAGGTAATGCAATTCCTAGAAGGACAAGTTTGCAAAACATACATTGCACAGTGATACAGAAACGGTATTCATGTAAGTCATTCAGGACATGGTGGGCAAGGACCCAGGGCATAATAATTGTTCTAGGGCTAATAATTGTTTTATGTTCTATATAAGATGCAAAATCCAGAGTATATAAAGCTTGTGGTATTTTGATAGAGTCTTCATTATTCTGAGCAACCAAACTGAATTTTTGGCTGTGTGGAGGATTGAACTCAGGCCTTTGTGCTTGCAAGGTAGGCATGGTGCAAGGTAGGCATGGTGGACACCAGATCTTGGATGGGCAACCTCCAAGACTTAAAATTAAATAAATATTTATTCTTTCTGAAAGTATTCAGCCTCTGGTATATTGTTATAACAACATACATTTTCCTAAAGTATACAAAGATAAGCATATTTATCTGGCAATAAGGAAGACATAATCCTAATATATTTCACCCTCTGTGTATAACTTTGGTCATGTGATTGTATATATCTTTAGAAAATTTTATTGACTGCATTTGATTTCAACCAGCTCATTAGCTATTCATTCTTTTTGCTTGTGCATGATGACTCAAATATCCACTGATAAAATTTTGTTCTGGGTAGTTAATAGTCTTTTGTCAATATGAGCAGTTGTAGTTCTGTAGTTAATTTAATCTGCAAGATATTACAATACCTTTTATCCAGACATTTCTCTCCTGGCTTTGTAAATGAAATGCCAGTTGACTTTCCTTAGCACTCAGATTACATGTTCTCAGATTACCCATGAATATTATTATTTTTTTCTTTGATTCAAAGTAATGAAGAGCTAAAACTTGTCAGGAGTGAGGTAAAATTCTGCATTCTCAGGAACTGAGCTTTTGTTTCTCTCTGTTTATGAGGTATCACTCCTTCTGCCACTGAAAGGTCTAAAGCATTCAGGCAAAAATATGTGAATCAGAAAATAAAAATTTTCTAGTATTTTACTAGGAACAATGGTTAAGTGATATCATTTAAAATTTTATTTCTTGGCCCTGCTTCAGCTGGTTATTAGAGAAAGATTCAATTCATTTGTGTTTCAAAAAAAGGAACAAAACTTGTGTATATAGGGGAGGTTGTAGGGTGGGCAGGGGATGCAAAAAATGACAATTAAGTCATGTCATACACAGGTACAAATTCTCAGTATCTATTGTCATCACAGTGCATATACAAAATTTCCCAATAAAATCAATTTACAAAAGGTCCATAACTGTACAATACATAATGACAGGAATCAGCAAATTAGGTAACATCACATCAAAGCTTTTGCACAAAAATGAAGTCAGTTACCAGAGTGAAAGCAATTTTTTTTCCAGCTATTGCTGCAACAGAGGAATAAGATTTAGAATGTATGAGTGACTCAAAAAACTGCATGAATAAAAAAGACCCACCTAATGAAATGGGCATGTAAAATGCATAGGCACATTTCAGAGGAAGAAATATAAGTAGCCAAAAAATATTTGAAGACATTGAACATTCCTACATTAGAGAAATGTCAATTTAAACAATAACAACATTTTGTCTTAGAAAGAGCAGCAATCACAATGAAACCCGACAATAACAAGTTCTTTCATGGCTGGAATCAAAGAAGGATAGTCTTGCATTGGTGGTGGGAATGCAAACTTGTGCATCAATTGTGGCTATCAGTGTGGAATTAGAAATTCCATGTGATCCATCTATCATTCTTCCAGGTATCTTCTCCTAAAGAGCTAAGGACAACATTCTGCATGTTATGTGCCTATATATGTATGCAGCAGCACAACTCCTAATAGCTACGTCCTGGAAGGAGCCTGTGTATTCACTAACAGATACTCCATATGGCATCTCTTCATGGTATGTTGCTGAGGATTTGTAGGAAAATGGATGAACCTAGAAAAGTAATGTTGAATGAAATAAATCAGCTACAGATATTTAAATATTATATAGCACTTCATATTAGACAGAGGTGAAGTACAAACAAAAACCACAATATATGATGGCTAACAGGGAGAAGTGGACTGATGTCTTGCAAATACGAAGGAATCCAAGAGAAAAGAGGGAGATGGGAAGAAAATGTAGTAGAACATGGATATGGCATGTATGTGACCTAATAGTTGAAATGAATATAATCTTTGTAGGTCTCATATCAATAATATAAGCAGGAGTGAAAATGGAGAAATGAGATTCAGAGGGGGAAGAATTGAGGCAGAATAGAGGAGGAAGGACATGAAAAGAGTATCAAGCTGTATTTTATGCCTGTTATCAACTACCTACAATGATTGGAGACTGTATTGCAACCACAAACTAATCCAAGGAAATTGAATTTAAAAAGTGAAACAAGTTTATAGAGACCAATATTCTCGAGGGACTTTAGCAAAATTGGGGAAAGGAAGAGAAAACCACAAACTCTAATAGCAAAGCAGGCCAAGGAAACTGCACCTGGTCCCGGGCCTGACATGAGCTAACTGTGTCCCAAGCGCCCCCTGCTGTCCTGACACCACTGCAGGGAGGTTTGTGTCTGGGCTCACACTGATACCCCTCACCGTGTGTCCCTTGCACAGTAATACCCGGCCATGTCCTCAGGTCTCAGGGTGCTCAGTGATAGTGAAACTTGGCTCTTGGAGTGTCCCTGCTGATGCTCACTTGTGCCTAAAGGGCTGAGTTATAACTTGTGCCTCCACCTCTCCATATTGCACCAATCCACTCCTGTCCCTTCCCTGGAGCCTGACTGACCAGCTCACACCATAATCGGTTAAAGAGAATCCAGAGACCTTGCAATTGAGGGACAAGGTCTCTGAAGGCTTCACCAGCTCAGGTCCTGACTCCTGCAGCTGCACCTGAGACAGGACACCTGCAGACAAGAAGCATCACCATGAGTCACACACACTAGACACCCTGTGCCCAGGTCCCTCCCCTGCAACCCAGAGACACTCACAGCGGGCAGCTGCCACCAGCCAGAGGAGCAGCAGCAAGAGCTCCATGCTGAGGAAGCTCCTGTGAGGGGGGATGGGGCTGCTCAGCCAGGGCTGGCTTTTCATCCTGAGCCTGGGGCTGCTTTGCATGGTGGAGGACCTGAGGGTATAAGCGGGACACAGGGCAGGGGCTGTCCTGCTTTCCAAGAAAAGTGTGTTTCTAATCATGATGAGTCACACTGGGAAGAGAAACAGAAACATTCCAGAGAACTTGTCTATATCTTCTCTGCTATTCATGCTTCCACAGGAAGCAGAAATTGAGGTGGGGCAAAAGTTTTGTTGACATAGCACAGTACATGTGGGAATCTTTAACATTAAAGTGTTCATGGCCTGGACAGGTTCTGATATACTGAATGCATTTACAAATGCTTGGTTTTGGCAGGGGAGGGTTTGTAGTAAGAAGAAGAAGCATGTATCCATGGGACTTTTGTTAGAGATACAGAAAAAATTTTAAGAATATAACTATGCTTTCTTTCTTTTGGTGCAACACCTGCACACTACTCAATGATAGCTTTTTAAGAAATCACTGTCTCTTTTTGGGTGTGGTCCCAATAGGCACCTCTACACCTTGTTCCCTAGGTCTTCACAGTGTCCTAATTTAAGGAAGTTTTTTGGAATTTATGTGTCTCTCTCCCAGCCCAATCTGAGTATTATAAAAGCAGGACTTTCTACTGCTCTTTGAAAATGCTGGTCTCCTGGAATAAAGATACTCTGTCCCTTCCTTTCAAAATCCTGTACTTGAAGACTCATCTTTTCACAAAGATAAAGATCCAGATGTATAACAACCTTGCTTTTACTAGTGGTCTATTTTTCAGATCTTCCTTATGGATTTGGTGTGTGAAAACATTCAAGTGTTTTTGCACAACCTTTTCATTCTCAATTCAAATCTACTAAAATTAACTGCACATATTTGGAGCTCTCATATTGAAATCTAGTATTTTTTATTTTGTTAGAATATGAGTATAGCAGGTGTGTAGTGCAAGGGTTTGTGAAAATGAGGAACTACATCATATCACTGATAATTAAAATAAGAATGCACAGTATATTAGGAATTCAATCAGGGAACATTCCTCAGGCAATCTCTACTGTAATTTTTCAGAAACAAAGGAATACAGAAGCCAATGAGCAATGGGTCATAGGAGGTGTTTTGAAACATGCCATTCTTTCCTTTCTCAGTTTCTTCTCCACAGGAAATATTAGGTTCCCTCTGTGTCACTGTTTCTCTCATCTCCTCTCACACTTCTCTACACATCATTAGGCAGTTTAATAATTTCAAAAACTTTGTCTGTGCTAGACTTAATTACCAAATTTAGTAGTGTTGATGGATACAAGGTTAACACTCAAAAATCAATATCCTCTATTTACACAAACAACAGACTCACCAAAAGAGAATTTGGGGGGTCAATCCCTTTCACAATTGCACCCAGAAAAAATGAAATATCTAGGAATCAACCTAACAAAGGAAGTGAAAGGCCTCTACTCTGAAAACTATAAGTCTCTGAAAAACCAGATAGAAAAGGAGATCAGAAAGTGGAAAGACATCCCTTGTTCCTTGGTAGGGAGAACCAATATTGTCAAAATGGCTATACTCCCACAACTACTACATAGATTCAATGCAATTCCAATTGAAATTCCAATGCTATACTTCAAAGAGCTAGAGAAAATAATATAAAAATTCATCTGGAAACACAAGAAACCTAGAATAGTAAAAGTAATTCTAAGCAAACATGACATGGCAGGGGTATTACAATCCCCTATTTAAAACTCTACTATAAAGCCACTGTGATAAAAGCTGCATGGTAATGGTAAAGTAACAGACCCGAGGGCCAGTGGAATAGATTAGAAGATCCAGAAACAACCCCAGATACACTAAACCAACTTATCTTTGACAAAGGAGCCAAACATCCTCAATGGAGGAAAGGCAGCCTCTATAAGAAATGATGCTGGTAAAACTGGGCTTTAACCTGCCAAAAACTAAAGGTAGACCTATCTTTTTCACCATGCACAAAACTAAATTCACAATGGATATGAGACTTAAACATTAAAACAGAATCAATAAGCCTGCTGAAAAACAGATTCGGTAAAACTCTTGGAGACATTGGCTTAGGCAGAGACTTTATGAATAAAACCTCTATAGCAAAAGAACTAGCAGAAAGAGTCAACAAATGGGATCTCATCCTACTGAAAAGTTCCTTCATAGCAAAAGAAGTCACTAACACTGCTAAAAGACAACCACCAACATGGAAAAAAATCTTTACTAGCTGTTCGTCAGAAAAAGGGCTATTATCTACCATATATAAAGAACTCAAACGGATCAGCCTCCCCAAGTTTAAAGACCCAATTCAAAAATGGGCATCTGAAATGAACAGACATTTCTCAGAGGCAGAAGCCAAAGCAGTTAAGAAGCATTTGAAGAAATGCTCAACATCACTGGTCATTCGAGAGATGCAAATGCAAACAACATTGAGATTCCGTCTCACTCCACAAAGAATGGCCGCTATTACAAAATCAACCAACAATAAATGCTGGTGACGCTGTGGGGAGAAAGGAACTCTTCTCCACTGTTGGTGGGATTGCAGGCTTGTGCAACCATTGTAGAGATCTGTGTGGAGATTTATCAGAATACTAGGACTACAGGTCCCACTTAACCCTACTATCACCCTGCTAGGAATATACCTAAAAGAATTTTAAAAATCACATTGGAAAGACAGATGTAGACCCTTGTTCATAGCAGCTCAGTTCGTGATAGCTCAATCTTGGAAACAACCGAAATGCCCATCAATTGGAGAGTAGATAAGAAGATGTGGTTTTCTTATAAAATGGAGTATTATTCTGCAATAAAGAATGACAAGATTGATTCATTTATGTGCGAATGGATACACCTGGAGGACATACTAATAAGTGAAATAAATAGGCCACAGATAGGCAAATACCGGATCTTTTCTTTGATATGAGCACCTGGAGATGCAAATGACCTCTAGAAAGTATGACAGCTTTTGTAAAATGGGAAGTTTCCAAAGGAAATTTGGTATGGGAATGTAATGAGGGGAAGGAATAAATATGATTCTGAAATAAAATGAAATGAAAGAGTATGTATATAGGGGGTGGGGAGATGTGGGTGGGTAGGGATATGGGCAAAAATAAGAATTAACTTGTGTCATATATTGGTACAAATTCCCCAATGTTATGTGTGATGGTAAGATGTATATAAATTGTACCAATAAAGAATTAAAATAAACTTAGTCAGGTTCTATCTATTAGAAGTCTTCTTGCCCCCAACTGATATGGTATCAGTTGTCTCCTAAGTTCTACGTGTTGGAAACAAAGTTCTCAATTAGTGGTGCTTGAAAGTAGGAGCTTTGGGAATTCATTTGGTGCCTAAAAGCTTCCTCACGCATGTGTTAAAGGCAGCAGTTTTTTGCATGTGGGAATGAATTTGAGGCATCCACCTGAGTAGATGTGCTCTTTAGAAAGGTAAATTAGTTTTTTTTATGTGTCAAACAAAATTTTATTTATCATAGCCAACAAGATGCTCTGAAATATTTCCTCAGACTGTAGCAACCAGGTTAGCTAGTTAGCATGTCTGTTAACTCACATGTTAACAATGTTAGAAATTCAAAGTTTGTTTCAGACGTGAACCATGGTGGGAAATACTCAGAAATGGACCTGGATATTGCTAGAAAACCAAATTGAGAGCCATAGGTGAACTTACATGGAGCAAGTGTTAATCCACTGTAAGGAACAGCAACAGCAAGTGAAGACATTACAGGTGAGGGCACCATGAGAAAAGTGGGGACCCTGGACCTGGAAAGGGAGGGACCGTACTGTGGTGTCTAGGCCTCTGAGCCCATGATGATGACTTGTAATTAGGGCCCATATATTAGCAAAGCAAGAGGTTTTGTAGCAGTGTGAAGCCCAAAACAAGAATTCATGAAATTTTCTGAAATTTGAAATGCTATGAAGAGAAAGGAGATAACACCTTGGTGTTGATTTGGACACCTATGTGTTGATCATATTGTTTGACCACAGTGGGTTAACTAGGCAATTAGGTCCTTTGTGGAATGTCCCAGAGTAGCCATGACAACTTCTGTGATGTGTCACCAAAGGAAGGTTCTGCAGAATTCTTTGCTCTTCCCCCCACACACCTGGTGATCTGCTTTGCTCAAACCCTGCTCGCTACATTCCCAGGGGCACTCCAATGAGGGCAAACCTTCCAGGTGTCAGAAGAGGCACATGAGAAGAACCATCTTCTACTCAGATGTCTCAGCACTTATAGGAGTCATTCACAGAGCCATTGTTTTTGCTCTGATCTTCATTTAAGACTGATCTGTCCTGGGTCCTCACAGTTTCCTCTGTTAGAAACATTTATCAACAACGAATACCCAGAAAGTGCCCAAAAATGAAAAATAGACTTTAAAAAAAATAACCTCATACCACATATATGGACATAAGAATGGAAAGGATGTCAGGGAAGTTCCCATGGGCCTCACTGAGGTGAGAGCTACATTCACCGCGAGTGGACAGGAGGAGGACGTGGTGGAGCAAGAAGGTTATTGCTGGAACCAAGTCTTCAGAGGTGTAAACACGGGGCACACATTAGATATTCAACTGCAGACACCGAGTGAGTGGTCGGATGGATGCATCTAGCACAGAACTGGAAAATTCAGGTGGGGAAATTTGTTTCCATACCCAGTACAAAAAGGGCAGTTCTAGTGATCAAGAGGAGCAAAAGTAATTAGTGGTCCCTGTAAATACTCAGGTGACAGGTTTGAGAGAAACTGGGTTAAAAAGCCTCAAGTGGTGTAATGTGGCAATGTCACCTCAGGCTCTGAACAGTGATCTACACAACTGTTCTCTGCCTTAATCCCTAGGGGTTGAGCCCTGTGCTTGGTGGTCGTGGGCGCCCCCTGCTGTTCCTGAGCCACTGCAGGGAGGTTTTTGTCAAGGTTCACACTGATGTCCTCTCACTGTGTGTCTTGCACAGTAATACACGGCTGTGTCCTCGGTGGTCACGGAGCTCAGCTGCAGGGAGAACTGGTTTTTGCCCGTGTCAGCAGTGATGGAGATGCGGCCCTGGAAAGCTGCGTTGTAGTTTGTGCTCCCTCCAGCATAGTACCCCATCCATTGGGGAGCTTTCCCAGGAGGCTGCCGGATCCAACTCCAGACATAGCTACTTATAGACTCCCCTGTGACAGTGCAGGTGAGGGACAGGGTCTGCGATGGCTTCACCAGGCTGGGTCCTGACTCCCGAAGTGTTGGATCAGACAGGACACCTGAGGAAAAGGGGAGTCATGGTGAATCTGTCCTTCCCACTCCCAGGTCCCTGTAAACAACTATAAACCCCAGGACCCTCACCCAGAGGAGCCACCATCAGGCAGAGAAGAGTCCACAACATCTGCATGATGCCTGCAGGACGGAGACTCCACACTGGCCCCGCTGGTGACAGAAATTTCTTGTGGCAGCGCCCAGTGTGATTTGCATGTCTGTGTGTCTGGATGTATAAGAGGCTGAACCAGCATGATGTGCTTTCCTGAGACCGCATACTGGGCAGTGGGAGCTGCTGTATGTGGTGTTGCTGGTCTGGGATTTAGCTGTGGCTGATGTTTTAGTTCATTTCCCCCTGATGCCGAATGTGTTGATGATTGTGTAGAAAAAAAAAAAAAACTATTAAAGGTTTTCCTCCTGTCTTTATCAGCCCACTGTGTGACAGCTTTAATTTTATTTTCTGGAGAGACCCTCCATGAAGGTGTGGTTTATAGTGGTGTTTCCTCAGGAGTAAATAAGATATGATGCTTTTTATCATCACAGACACTTGACTTCATGTTATTACTCTTTTTTTTTTTTTTTGGACAGGGTCTTGCTTTGTAGTTCAGGCAGGCTCTGAGCTCACTATGGTGCCCAGGCAAGCCGCCTCGAACTCAGCAATCCTCCTGTCTCTGCCTCCCGAGTGCTGGGATTACAGGTGTGAGCCACCACGTCCCGCATTTTGGTATGCGGTGTTGATTTGTTGGTGGGCGTGTCTCCACGCCCAGCATTATATGTGGTTACCAGGGATCAAACTCAGGTCCTTGTACTTGCGAGGCAGGCCCCGGAACCACTGAGCTAACCCTCCGGCCCTCATGCTCTTATTCTTTTCACACACTGTAACAATTGTGTACTTTTAGTTAATCAGGTTTAATTTATTATTAGTGTTTAATACTTATGCATGTTAGTGACTTTCGTTTTGCATCTTTAAACATGTATAAACCACACTTCGCTTATTTTCACCCTCATTAGCTCCTCTCTGTCCATCTTCTCTGGGATCCTCATCTTTCATTCCTAAGTCTCCTACTTTCTGTCATCTCTTCTTTATTAAGTTCAGTTTTTTTATCACTCATATTTTTCATTTTTCACTTCCTTTTTTTTCTTTTCTTTTAGTTACTGAAAATGGTGTTGAGATTTTCATTGCTTTTTTATCATGCTTTTGTGGCCTTTTGTAGAAGTTAAAATATATTCTCTCTGTAGTGAACCTATTAATTTCTCATTTATAAACCTTATGAATGTTTTGTACTGGTGGCTTGACTATTCAATATCTTTGCATAATATGACAAATATTATCATGATGAATGGTGATTTTAACAAGTGCTTAAAATTTCTCAGCTGAGGCATGGTGACTCACATCCACCAGCAATCAGTACCACACACCATAGTGCCGAGCGTGGTGGCTCACGCCTGTAATCCCAGCACTAGGAAGGCAGAGGCAGGAGGATTGCTGAATTCGAAGCTTGCCTGGGCTACATAGTGAGCTCGGGGCCAGCCTGAACTACAAAGCGAGACCCTGTCTCAAAAAAAAAAAAAATTCTCAGCTCATTATTTTACAGTGAGGCCCCTCAGAGATATTGGTCCATGTTATTTTGCTGTGTTGTCTCTCACTCTGAACTTAGAGTGATATTGGTGGCATAGACTCAGTCTGCATGATGTCTCTTCCACTCATCATAAATTTTTGAGACAACAGATATGTTTCCCATGATTGAAATATCAAATATGTGGGCATGTATAAAATGACATGTGATACCCAGTAAGTATGGGTCATTTGTGTTTTAATGAGTTGGGTAACAAAAATTGTTCTATTTCTTTTCTATTAGCAAATATTTGTTATTGTCTAGTGATTATGTTCCTTGGGGGATTTGTTCAATGTACAATACATAAATTTAGCTAAAATTAAAAATGTCTATTTAAGCCAGGCGTGGTGGCTCATGCCTGTAATCCCAGCTCTCAGGAAGCAGAGGCAGGAGGATTGCTGAGTTCAAGGCTTGCCTGGGCTACATAGTGAGCTCAGAGCCAGTCTGAACTACAAAGCGAGACCCTGTCTCAAAAAAAAAATGTCTCTTTAAAAATGCCTATTTTGGAATGGATTATAGTAATTGTATAATAAGTTCTGTATTGCATAATATTTTAGGAGCCTTGTAAAACAGTTTTTTATTGTGAAGTGGTAATTCATTTATTGTTTCTTTTTGTCTCATATTTTATATACGTAAAATAACTTCACATTCACCTTGTGCAGCTGAATGAGATTGTGTATATTCAAAATCCTGCAGCTCAGCGGTAAGTACTCACCTCTGTGGCGCTCACCCTCAGAGAACAGCCTCGAGTCACCACGTGCCTTCAGCTCCACTGCACAAAACCCATGACCTTCTTTTCTTCCTTTTCCCACCATCTTTTGGACACTGTAGCTTTGCAGAGGATCTATATCCCCATTTCCTGTTATCTATCTTTAATTTTACTTCTTAATTATGTTTATGGTTTGTCTTATAATAATCATGTGGTATTTCAGCTTATAAATCTGATTTACTACACTTTACACTATGGTCCCAGGTGCATCCATTTTCCTATAAATCAGTGAAATATATTGTTTTATGGGAGAGTAGTGCTCCACTGTGCTTAAATAGATTTCTGTATTCATTCGTCTATTGATGGACATATAGACAACTCCTGGGATTTCTCTATTATGAACTGCACTGCTAGAAACATGGCTGTATGTGTGACACTGTAATATGATGCTTCTGACACCTTTAGGAAGATGTCTAGAAGCAGACTAGCTGGGTCCAAGAGTTTCTAGTTTTCATTTTCTGAGAACCTCTGGATTATGTTTCACTAATGTCTGTCCCTTTTTATGAGTGCAAAACACAGACCACTACTATGCTATGTAACGGTGAAATAAGGTGTGCATTAACATATCTTTCAATGAATGCATAAGAAATCCAGCGAGAAAGTTTATATTTTCATAGTTATAAAATGTGATGTAACAGGGCTGGAAATTTAGATCAGTGGTTCTAGCACCTGCTTAGCAAGCTCAAGTCCTTGGTTTGGTCCCCGGAAACCACATACAGCAATACCAGGCATGGTGACTCATGTCCACCAGTAATCAGTAGCACATACCACAGTACTGGGCATAGGGCCTCATGCCTGAATCCATGATTGCCCATTTTACAACATAATTGTCATAACAAACACTCAGCAGAATAAAATTATGAAGAGCAGTTCCATGTGCCAAAAACCAACATGTTGTACAAGTGCCAATGTTCTAACACTCCATGCCTGAGATTTCTAGTTGTTTTATCCCTTTGCCTTTACCTCTTTTCCAGCACCTACTTGATTCCCAATTTGTAAATCAATTGAAGATAATGAAAGGTTAGCATGAGCTCTCCCTATAAAGGTATATAGCAAGATGATCAATAGTTTTCATAGGAGAGGCTGAGTATTATTATCTATTACCCTGAGTTTCCTTATTCTGCTAAGTTAATATTATCTTTCTCCTGGACACCTCACTCATAGAAGTAATACTAGTTTGGGGGACATTTTGAACCAAGTACTGTCATTTCTTATCCTAAAATCAATAAGTGAAAATGTAGTCTATAATCCTGAATTAACATAAATAAAGCCTGAGTGTTCTATAGATCCACAGGAATGGCCCCTAATAAGAGACACATTGATGTCTGACTTTAAACCC
>PVIC010034797.1:0-19390 GCA_004025085.1 Thryonomys swinderianus | reverse complement strand
GTGGGAATGTGATGAGGGGAAGGAATAAATATGATACAGAAAGAAAATAAAAGAGCATGTATAAAGGGGGGAGGAGGGGGGAGTGGGTAGGGATATGGGTAAAAATGAGAATTAACTTGTGGCATATACTGGTACAAATTTCCCAATGTTATATGTGATTTTGAGATGTATATAAATTGAACCAATAAAGAATTCAATTTTTAAAAAAAGGTACACAATGCTCATCCTATGATTCATTGTAATTTGTTTAACAGGTTGAAATGAGTCATTTAGGCTGTTTGTTTTCAAATTAACAAAAGACTTCCCACACACAAAAAGTTCTGAAAAAAAAACATTGCAATTACCCAATTACCACCCAGGTTTGATGCATGCTAATGTTTTTTCATCTTTCTTTTAGATATTTTATGTCCGCAGGGGTTGAACCCAGGGAATCTGAGCTGAGTTCGAGTCTTAGCCCCCCCCCCTTTTTTTTTTTTTTTGAGATAGGCCTTACTGAGTCGCCAAGTTGCCCAGGCTGCCCTTGAAATTGGGATCTACCTGTCTTAACCTTCCGATTCGCTGAGATGAGAAATTTTTAATCTCAAAGCACTGTGCATAATTTTCAGCCTTGATCTCAAACTTTAACTACAAAAGTAGTTTCCACAAACCATATTGCTTTGTTCCAAAATTCTACATGTAAGTATAATAAACAAGTTGTATCTTTACTTGGAGTAACATTATGATAGGAGATTTCTTTTTGTTGTTATAGACATGGCTCCTTTCAAATGATCTTAGACACAATCAACATTATTTATAACCCAGCCTGTTGATTAATAGGTATTTTCCAATCACTGGGAGCCAGGGATCTTGTGATGGGGTAGTTGCGAATGAGATCCTATAGGCGGCGCGCTGAGGCAAGAATTGAAGCACCACCTGGTCTTCAGGTTTTCTGGAAAAGGTGGGGTTGATTGACTAACAGAACAGCTCGGCTGTCTCCTGGATCGCACTCCCCAGTTGCTCGCATTTACCCTTTGCCAGACAAGCGAGCGCCCCTTCCCTCGCGCCCTCGTTGCCGCTGTGTACTGTGTGAGCCGCAGGTGTGACCGGCTATGGCGATAAGCAGCTGTTGTAAAGTGATCGAAGTGTACACCTCTTCGGATCCTTCTGTTCGTTCGCTGGCTTGGCTTTGCTTCGTAGTGACCTTCTCGGTGCTTGAAAAGGAACTGAGAGCCGGCGCGAACGCAGGGCAGCCTCTCCGCCACTGAGCTTCACCCCAGTTCTGAATTTGTCTCACCTGCATCAAATTCGCACCTGTTTCCAGACTCCTGGTACAAACCAGGTGGCCTGCGAGACACAGGGAACTTGAGGAGACTGAATCCCGGAGTCTGCATGCGAGAGGCATGAGCGGGCGGCTCAGCCCCTCAGCAGAAGCAGCGAAGAGAGCCGGGGTGGGAGTGCGCGCTCTCAGCGCTAAGGACAGCGGCCAGCTCTCCCTGACTGCACAACCGGCACCCCGGGGAGCTGGTGCCAGTGGCCTCGTGAAGACGAGGAACGTTGCTCCCCAGAGGCATCTGAGAGCCTGAAGCCTCTTCCTGTTCCAGACCCATCACTTTCGCGTGTGCTCTGCCCTTGGGACGCGACTGGCGCCCTGGGTACTGAGTGGGTCCCTGGCTGAGGAGGGTGTAGCCCAAGAAATGCTCCGTGTCCGAAGTCTTATTTCCTGCTGCAACCGGATGTGTACTGCACCCCACATAGTGCAGGTGAGCACCCGCCCCACCCCCCACCCCCCACACCCCCAGTATGGCCTGTGGGAACTGGGGTACAGGGCACTGGGCCAAGAGGATAGGAAGGAGCCTGCACCTGTGCTCGGGACGCTGGGTCTTCGGTCGGGGTGCGCACGTGGGGCTGGGCAGGCTGCCCCTTGGCGGGCGGGAGGGAGGTTCCTCTGCGGCCCCTCCGCAGCTCCTGACCGCACAGGACTGAGCGGAGCCTGGCGAGTGAGCCGGGCTGACAGGAGCTGCACGATCACCAAGCATCAC
This sequence comes from Thryonomys swinderianus, assembly GCA_004025085.1. Lineage (NCBI taxonomy): Eukaryota > Metazoa > Chordata > Mammalia > Rodentia > Thryonomyidae > Thryonomys > Thryonomys swinderianus. The sequence continues at coordinate 17,372 of PVIC010034797.1, read as the reverse complement.
TGTTAATGATTACATTGATCACATTGTGCAATAGACCAGGGGAGCTCATTTCTTCCTCTGGAGATCTGTACCTCTGACCAAGCTGCCCTCGCCCCAGCAACCTTAGTAACCTCTATTTTTTCCTCTATTTCTATGGGTTCACGTTGCTTTCGAGCCCATATGTGACATCATGTGGTATTTGTCTCTGACTGGCTTCTTGCACCTAGTACGACGTCCCCTTGGATCATTCATGTTACTGCAATGGCAGCACTTTCACTTTTAAAAAATTACATTTATTTGTGAGTACACATAAGCCATACAGAATAGTCTTGGCATATTCCTACATGCATATAACAGACATTGATGATTTTTGCCATCCATCACCCCTCCGTTCCCTGTTCTCTCCCCCTTTATTCCATTCCTCTTTAATGTATCCCGCCCATTTTCTGTCATCTCTCCCCTCTCTCTCTCCCTCCCGCTTGACTCCCCCAATGTCTCAGATTTCATAGGTGATACAAAACAGGCAATGTTTTACTTCTGGGGTCTGCCTTATTTTGTGTAACATGCTGTTCTGTTCAAGTCATTTCTCTTTGAATGTCAAGACTTAATTCTCCTTTGTGGTTGAATAATACTCCATGGTGGTCTAGAACTCATTTTTCTTTTTCTTTTTCTTTTTGTTTTTGAGACAGGGTCTTGCTTTGTAGTTCAGGCTGGCCCTGAGCTCACTATGTAGCCCAGGCAAGTCTCGAACTCAGAAATCCTCCTGCCTCTGCCTCCCGAGTGCTGGGATTACAGGCCTGAGCCACCATGCCTGGCATTTAGAACTCATTTTTCTTATCCTTTCTGCTTGACAGGTACCTTGGCTGTTCCCATGGCTTAGCTTTTGTGAACTGCGCTGCAGCTGTCATAGGTATAGAGGTGTCTCAATACTACTCTGATTCCCATTCTTTCGGGAATATGTAGGGGAGTAGTGTAACTGGATAAAATTAAAACTCTAGTTTTGTTTTTTGAAAGATCTTTGACACTGATTTTCATGGTGGCCGTACTATGTCATATCCTTACCAAGAGCATAGAAGACTTTCTTGTAGCTACACCATTGTCAACCTGTATTGTTTTGTATTCTTGATGAGAACCACTCTGACTCGGGTGAGACAGGACCTCGTGTAGTTCTGATTTACATTTCCCTGGTAGCTAAGGATGTCATTACTTTGGCCATCTACTTACTGGCCATTTGTCTTTCATTTGAGAAGCATCCGTTCAATCTACGTGCCCTTTTATGCACCTGGTTATTTGATTTTGTGATATATATATATATATATATATATATATATATATATATATATATATATATATATATATATTCTAGATATTATGCCTCTGTCAGAAAACTGTTGGCCATGGTTTTCTCCTATTCTGTGAGCTGTCTCTTCATGCCACTGATTGTTTCCTTTGCTGTGCAGATGCTTTTTTATTTCATGGACCCCCCCCATTTGAGGATTCTCCCTAGTATTTCCTGTGCTATTGGTGTCATATTTAGGAAGTCTTTGCTTGTACGAATGTCTTCAAGTGCTCCCCCACCATGTTTTCTTCTAGTTGTTTGAAAGTTTTAGGTCTTTTCCCTAGGTCTTTGATCCATTGGGAGTTGATTTTAGTCCAAGGTGAGGGATATGGTTCCATTTTCTACTTTCTACAACTGGACATCCAGTTATCCCAGCACCATTTATTAGAGTATGCTAACCTATGCTTTTGGCCCCCTGGTCAATAATCAGATAGCTGTACTTGCATGGACTTGTTTATGGGTTCTGTATTTTATTCCATTGTTCTATGTGGCTATTTTTAAGTCAGCAATATGCTGTTTTTGTTCCTATGGCTTTGTAGTATAACTTGAAATCTGACGCTGTTATGCTCAGGATTGCTTTGCCATTTCTGGGTCTCTTGTGCTTCCATATAAGTTTGAGGACTGTATTCTCTAACTGGTGAGGAGTGTTACTAGTATCATAATGATGTCACCCTGAGTCTTTCAGTCATGGAACCAGTTTGCAACTATAGTTCTGAAGATGCACAAGCAAAGGAGGTTATTCATATTCCAGTGTGTTCAGTTTATTTCTTCTCATTCTGGAATTTTTATTGGAGAAATCTTTCAGGGCTTTGGAGAAATTTATTTTTAGATAAGTTTTATCTAAGCTATTATGAATAGAATTCTTTTCTTGATTTCTTTCTCAGTAGATTCCTTATTGATGTATGAAAAAGCTCTCGATTTTTGTACATTGATTTTGTATCCTCCCACTTTTCAGAATTTATCAGAGCTAAGTCTTTTTTTTTTGGAGTTTCTAGAGTATTTTAAGTAAAGGATCAAAAATATAAACACTTCATGAATTTTCATGTTCTTGTTCATTGAGCTATGTTAATCTTCTCTATTGTTCCAATTTTAGTATACATGCTGCCAAAGTAAACATTATTTCCTTCTTTCTGAGGATGACTAGTACCCCACCTTTCCAATCTTCATACCCAGTTCATGAATAGTGCTGCAGAAAAACATGGGCATGTATTATTTGTTTGATTTAATGATTTCGTTCCCTTTGGTTATTCAGCAGGTAATACAATTTCCAGTCATTTGGCAGATACATTTTTAATGAATTGAGAAGGCTCCATATGTGTTCCATAAGAAGTGTACCAATTTACATTTTCAACAGTACTGTGTAAAAATTCCCTATATCCTAACTAGACTTATCTTTTGTCTTTCTGCTATCTTTTGTCCATTCTAACAGGTGTAAAATGATATCTCACTGCAGTTTTAATTTACATTTCTCTGATTAGTAGCAATGAGAATGGCCACTCATCGTCTTAGGTTGAGAAATATCTATTTAGGTCCTTTGCTTATTATTTGAGTCATTTGATTTCTTACAATTTAGTTGATTACAGTATTCCCATTCTGTAATGTATCTCTTTATTCTATTGATTGTTCCCTTACTGTGCAGAAGCTTTTCCATTTCCCATCAATCCCATTGGGCTATTTTTTTGTTTGTTACTTGTGTTTTGGGGCTCATATCCAAGAAACCACTGCATTGATGCTTGTCATGGATATTTCCCATATTTTCTTGTAATACTTTTACACTTTCAAGTTTTATGACAATCTTTAATTCACTTTGATCTTACTTTCTATGTGATGGGGAATGAGGGACTTACTTCATTCTTCTCCATGTAAATATTCAGTTGTGCAGTCCCAACACCATTTATCTAAAAGACTGTACTATTCCCCTGGTGTGTTCTTCCAACTTTGTCAAAACTCAATGGCCTACAAATGCATGAATGTATTTCTGGACTCTGTTTTGTTGCATGGATCTAAGCATAGGTGTTTGTGTTATAATCATACATATAGTACTCTGAAATATTTTGAAGCTAAAGTATGTTTGGTCCTAACTTAAAGCCTGCTACCAGATGAATCTGTAGAATTAAAGTATAACAACTTGTCACTATAATGAGTGCCAGTAAATGTTGCTTATTTGTCACTTGCCATTCACTGAAAGGGTTTTGATATGAATCTAGAGGAACTGAATTATTACTGTCTCTGTGCAGCCAAACTTCTCTGCTGTTAATCTCTATTACATTCCATAGTGCTAGCATCACTGTCCAAGCTGCTCCTCAAATCATTAGGCAGTAAATTCTCACAAGAAGCATGCTACCTACATACTTCACATGCACAGATTGTACTCCTATGAGAATCTAATGTTGGTGCTGATCTAACATGAGGCAGACCTCAGGTGGAATGAGCATTAGCAAGCAGCTATAAACACAGATGGTGTATCCCAAACACACTCATCTCTCACCTCCTGCTATTGGAAGTCATGGGGCAGTTCTGGTGTGTGGTCCAGGGTTTGGGAACCTTGATCTAAAAGACATAAAAAAAAACTCTACCAGATTACTTGTAAATATGGTAAACAAATTTACCAAAGTAATAGAATTCAAAACCAATATACAAATGGATTTCTTTTCTTACACTACTAATAAAGGTCCCATTAGGAAAGAAGCCAAGAAAACTCTTCCATTCAATGTAGCCTCAAATAAATAAAATTAGAGATAACACTAAGAAACTAAAAGACCTCTAAAATGAAAATTACAGAACCTGGAAAAAGATTTATTGAGGACACTTAAAAATGGAAGGAAGTTCTGTACCATGGATTGGCAGAATTAATGTTCTTAAATTGGCCATATTACCAAAAACAGTATACAAACTCAATGCAATCCCCATCAAGATTTTCCATAGAACTAGAAAATACAGTCTCCAAACTCATATGGAACACAAATGACACAGAATACTCAAAGAAATTGTGCATAAAAATCACAATGGTAGACATATCCCAATTCTGAATTTCAACTTATACTTCAGGGCAGTAATGACAAAACAACATGCCACTGGCACAAAAATAGACACATAGAGCAATGGAATAAAGTAGAGAACACAGAAACAAACTCATGCAAATGATATCATCTGATTCTTGACAAATGGGCCAAAAGCATACAATGGAGAAAAAACAGCCAAGTTAAAAAGTAATGCTGGAAAAACTGAATATCCACAGGTAGGGGATTCAAAACAGACCTCTGTTTTCACCTTATACTAAAATCAGTGGGAAATGGATCAAACACCTGGCTAAATTGCCTATAATTTTGAAACTTGTAGAAGAAAACATAGAGGAAATTATTGAAGTCATAGGAAAAGACAGAAACTTCCTAGATAGAAATCCAGTAGCACAGGAAATGATAACAAGAATCAGCAAATGGGAGTACATGAAATAAAAAAGTTTATGTACAGCAAAGGAAACAATCTGCAGAGTGAAGGAATAGCATATAGAATGAAATAACTGCCAGCTACACTTCTGATGAAAGAATAGTAGCTAGACTTTATAAAGAACTCAACAACAAAAAAGTACACCATGTATAAAATGGGCAAATGAATTGAAAAAGCACCTTTCAGAAGAAGGACAAAAGGGCAGTAAATAGTCTAAAATACATTATCATCCTTAACCCTTAGGAAAATGCAAATCAACACATCCCACCTCATTTAGAATAGCCATCATCAAGAATGCAAAAAAACTGCTGGGCCGGAGGGTTAGCTCAGTGGTTTCGGCGCCGGCCTCGCAAGCGCAAGGACCTGAGTTCGATCCCCGGTAACCACATATAATGCTGGGTGTGGAGACACCGCCCAACAATCAACACCGCATACCACAGTGCCGGGCGTGGTGGCTCACGCCTGTAATCCCAGCACTCGGGAGGCAGAGACAGGAGGATTGCTGAGTTCGCGGCGGCTTGCCTGGGCACCATAGTGAGCTCAGGGCCAGCCTGAACTGTAAAGTGAGACCCTGTCTCAAAAATAAAAAAAAAAAAAAAGAATGCAAAAAACTGTAAACGTTGCTGATGATATGAGGAAAACAGGTTCTTCTACACTGTTGGTGGGAATGTAAATTAGTGCAGCCACTATGGAAATCAGTATGGCAGATCTCCAGGACTAAAATTAGAGCTATGATTCGATTCAGGTACACCATTGATTGGCATATAGCAGCGGGGATTTAACTCAGTGGTGCCACTCCTGCCTTGTAAGTGCAAGGTCATGAGTTCTATCCGTGGTACTGCAAAACAAACAAACAACTCAGCCCATTAATTGGTATATTCCAGAAAGAATTCATGTCAGCATAGTATAAAGACACCTTTACACTCATGCCAATTGCAGTACAATTCACAATAGCTAAAAAGCCTAGGTGCTTAACAGCTCATGAACAGATAAAATGAATTACGGGGTCAGAGATTTAGCTCAGTGGTTCTGGCACCTGCCTCGCAAGCACAAGGTCCTGAGTTTGATCCCTGGTAACCACATACAATGCTGGGTGTGGTGACTCACGCCCACCAGCCATCAGTACCACACACCACAGTGCTGGGCATGGTGGTTCACGCCTGTAATCCCAGCCCTCTGGAGGCAGAGGCAGGAGGATTGCTAAGTTCGAGGTTTGCACCATAGTGAGCTCAGGGCCAGCCTGAAGTACAATCAAGACCCTGTCTCAAAAAAAAATAAATAGGGCCGGAGGGTTAGCTCAGTGGTTCCAGCGCCTGCCTCACAAGCGCAAGGTCCTGACTTTGATCCCCGGTAACCACATACAGTGCTGGGTGTGGAGACATGCCCACCAACAATCAACACCGCATACCACAATGTTGGACGTGGTGGCTCACGCCTGTAATCCCAGCACTCGGGAGGCAGAGACAGGAGGATTGCTGAGTTCGCGGCGGCTTGCCTGGGCACCATAGTGAGCTCAGGGACAGCCTGAACTACAAAGCGAGACCCTGTCTCAAAAAGCAAATAAATAAATAAATAAATAAATAAATAAATAAATAAATAAATAAATAAATAAATAAATAAATAAATAAATAAATAAATAAATAAATAAATAAATAAATAAATAAAAGTAGGGCTGGAGGGTTAGCTTAGTGGTTCCGGCGCCTGCCTTGCAAGCGCAAGGATCTGAGTTCGATCCGCGGTAACCACATATAATGCTGGGCGTGGAGACACGCCCACCAACAATCAACACCGCATACCACAATGCCAGCCGTGGTGGCTCACGCCTGTAATCCCAGCACTCGGGAGGCAGGGACAGGAGGATTGCTGAGTTCGCGGCGGCTTGCCTGGGCACCATAGTGAGCTAAGGGCCAGCCTGAACTACAAAACGAGACCCTGTCTCAAAAAAAAAAAAAAAAAAAAAAGTAGAGAGGAGAGTAATCCTGCTAAGAGCTGGGCAGAGGGGAGATGTTGATCAAAGGTCACAAAATTTCAATTAGAAGAAATATGCTCCAGTGACTTACTACAAAATATGCTAATTACAGATAATAGGAATTATTCCTAAAAATTGCTGAGAGAAGGTTTAAATAGTTCTTAACACAAAGGCATACTAAATATGTGAATTACTGTGTAAAACTACCTTAGCCATTCCATAATGTATATGTATTTTAACACATGTTGTAGAAAATAAAAATAATTTTTATTTATTTCTGAATTAAAATAACAAGAAAAATGCATGACTTTAAAATGAGCACACATACACAACTATTTAATTCCACCTTACACATATGTCCACCATTAACCTCTGGACACAAAATTCTTTTATTTTTCTAGACACAGTATTGAATGCCTGAAATCTGATATAGGGAGAAGGATGAAACAGGAGGTTCACAGGCAACCTAGTGAGACTGAGTCTCAAAATTTTAAAAAACACCAGGAATGTGGCTCAATGCTAGAGTGGCCATGGGTTCTGTCCTCAGTATTGTAACTAAATACATAAATAAAATTATTTTCTTTTTGTCATTCCACACATTTTTATAGAAATTAATCATAGCAAGCAAATACTTGTGCACTTAATACCATATCTAATATACACAGAGACATTTTTCTGTTAGTTCAAGCAGCTCCATTGCATGTTTTTAATAGCTGACTGTAATTCCAGGGTCTTAAGGAGCAGCGGGCTTGAGATCAAACTGGCTGTGCTTAAATTCTTGCTCTACTGCTACAGATAAAGAAGGAGTAACTGACCATAGAAACATCTCATTTCTTTCCTGGCCACAAGGAAGTCTTTCATACTTAGTGCTATTGACAGTTGGGGCCAGAGAGTTGCTTATGGCATAGGCCCTGAGTGGTGTCCCTGACTCTACCCACTAAATCCCAGCAGGCACTTGGTGTGACCCCCAGAGGGCTGTACCTTATGAAAATTTTAGACAGGTGGCCACACACTGCGCTCACCCACCAAGGGCCAGGCTCTTCTGGGCTTCCTGCTACACACAGAGCAGTTGGGGGCCCCTGAGCCCACCTTGGGCTGCAGCCGGTTCCCCCAAGACACTGACAGTGCTCTCCTGGTTGCTTGTTTCCCTCTGCCCGCAGGGCCTCACCTGTGAGCCTGGAGTAAGAACGCTCTTCTCTTCCTCTGACTGCAATGACATGAAGGAATATATGGAACATCCCAGCATGTTTCTGCACACATGTGAAATATTGTACATAGGTTTGTTTTTGTTGCTGGGACACTGATGCTGCTATGTGGCCTGTGACCATGATGCACAGATGCATTCCTTTATCATTTTCATTCCCCCACTGTGAACAATTCTGCCCATGCATCTTTATTTCATATCTTTGCCCATTTGTATGTACCTTGCCTGTCCTCAGGACTCTAGGTTAGAGGTCTAGCTGGGTTGTATGTAGTACATTTTTCACAATGTATCTTTTTGTAAATGTAGAAATACAGTCCACTGAAGGCAGAGAAGAGGCAACTTGACTTTCCGAAAGATAAAGAAGGAAATTTGAGAAAACAGGTAAACTTGAATTCAGTAATCTTCATACCAGATGTGGCAGCACATGCCTGCAATCCCAACACTCAGGAGGCTGAGGCAGGAGGATTGTCTTGAGTTCAGGGCCAGCCTGAACTACAGATTGACACCCTGTCTCAAAAAAGAAAAAAATTTAAAACTAGGATACAATGGTCCACATGTAATTTATGAATTCTTTGGACAATACATTCTTAAGTAGCCAACATGAATTTTCTAAGAAAAATCTAGCTAATTAGATATCTATTATTCCTTAGTATACCTGCTACCTGGATTGGGGAACTTTGTAGGCAGAGGACCTGCAAATCACTCTGGGACCTGCGGTCAGAGAGGGTATCTGTGAGTGAGGCGGCAGAGTCCTGTGAAGTCACTCACCTCACCCCCATACACCAGGCCTTCAGCTGGCCGAGCAAGGGAGCCCCAGGAAGAGAGGCTGGTGGGAAGCTCTGTGGGTGCTGCAGGTAGGTTAGGGGAACCCATGCAATGATTGCCTGTGGCTACAGGAATGAATGGGTGTAGACCCATCAGTGTTCCCATAAGAAGATTCATTGCCCAGTGCAGGGCAGTAGCCCTTGTTTCTCCTTAAAAACCAAGTTTCTTTGGACCCTTGACAGAAACTGGCATTTTTACTCTTTAGATCTAAAATGTCCCCAAAAAGCCTCATGTATTTGGAAAGTGACTGAATCATGGAGGGAAAGGCCTTATTCAGTGCATTAGTCCATTGATAATTTCACAGCTGATTTTCTATTAGACAGATCTTGTATAGATGCAGGTCACTGAGATTATGATCAAGAAAGGTATTATTTTTTTTCCCTGGCTACTCCCTCCACTTTCTGTTTCATAGCTGCAATGGGATGAGCAGCTGACCTCTGCCTAGACTTTCCACCATATGCTTTCTGGCTCAAAATCAGGTAACTTTTGACTGAACCCACTGGAGCCATAAGTCAAATAAATTTTTTCTCTAATTTGGACATGTTTAGGTGTTTTGGAGGGTGCGATTAAACAATATATGTAAAAACACTTCACTTTTGCCCTGGCCTGAGCAGTGGCCTGTTCCTCCTTGAGAATCAAGATCCGTTCAGTCATTGACAGGAATTTTAGTCAGTGTCATCCTCAGAAATGCAGCCATGTAAATATGACTGGAGATTTACAGAAGTTATTGCTCATTCCATTTGGAGACTTTCCTGAGCAAGAGAATTAAGTCTTCCCTGAACATTATGACACATATGTGATGTTTTAAGAATCTGAATGTTAAATAAGAGAAACTGACTGAGTTAGTCTCAGACAGTGCTCAACTGGGATAATTTTGTTTGCATTTAGGACATCTGACAATGTTGGCAGATAGTACTTGTTGCCACAGTTTTAGGGGTGGGATGGTAGTAGCGTACAGTGACTTGGGCCCAGAGATAATGGTAAACAAGCCCTGATGCAATGTTTTGGAAATGAGCCCCTTGATTCAATTTGCTAGTATAGATAATAAAGCACTCAGACATCAAGAAATTTCAACAAGACTTTTACTTTTGCAAAAGGGCACAAGTACACACCAATAATGAGAAAGTAGTAGGTGTGCAGGATAAAGGAGGCTTGCCCCTTTTATCCCTAACACTGGAGGAGCAGCTGACCTTTTTTCCATTTGCTGGTTTTGAGGTTCACTGTCTATCCTGATTGGCTAACTCAGATGGTACACAGGGAACCTGAGGGATTACTGAGGGGAAGGGGTAGCAAAGCTGAGAGGAACATGGAGAACAGAAAAATTCTTGGCCCCCTGATAAACTAACTTTGGCTTGTAGCTGTGCTTCTAGGATTGAAATTGAGTGAGCATTTTCTGTATTTTAGGATGTTCAGGAAGGGCTTTCTAGGATGGGCTGAATCCAAGATAGAATCACTCCTATTTGATAGAAAAAACAGGACTTGATGTTTCCCACAGTTGGACAGCCCCAACTACAAAGAACAATCTAGTCCCTAATGATAATAGTGTCTAGTTGAGAAACTCTGGCCTAAGACAAAACAGTAAACCCCCAAACAACACCAAATTTACTGGAAGACTCCTAGAATTATTCACAGAATCTGAAAAGTTCAATTCATCTCCTGCAAGGAATATTATTTTCTATTTTCCCATCTTATCCATGATCCTAGAGTTCAGAAGATAATGAATTTTCTCTAGTTCAATTATACAGGTATATACTGCTTTCTTCATCACTTCCATCTCTCAGGCAAAGATTGCACTGGGGTGTCTTAATCAGAGTCTACCCCTAGAAAATTTAATTGTGATGAAGAGAAGAACCATGTAGCACAAACGGCACAAAGAGGACATTCCATATCCTTTTCCTACGTGGGTGAATTGAGGTGAATGACAAGGTTGCTGGTGGCCACTCTGAAAGTCGTGATGGTATCTCAGAGAAGGGATGGCAACTCCAAATGACTCAATATCATTGGCATGCAGAGTAGGCCATCTTCCTCCCCGTCTGTTGTCCCTTTTAGTGGTCAAAATAGCAGGACTTTAAATAAGGCATAGTGGTACACATCTGTAATCCTAGCACTCAGAAGGCTGAGGCAGGAGCATTACTGAGAGTTTAAGGCCAGCCTGGGCTACATGATGAGTTTAAGACTACCCTGGGCTACATAGAAAGACCCTGTATTTAAAAAAAGGGGGGGGGGCTGGAGATTTAGCTCAGTGGTTCCAGCGCCTGCCTACCAAGCACAAGGTCCCTGGTTCAATCACTGGTAACCACATACAACAATACCTAGGGTTTGGTGACTTACGCCCATCAGCAATCAGTACCACATACCACAATGCTGGGTGTCGTGGCTCACACCTGTCATCCCAGCACTCACTATATGGAGACAGGAGGATTGCTGAGTTCCAGCCTTGCCTAGGCTACATAGTGAGCTCAGGGTCAACCTGAACTACACAGCGAGACCCTGTCTGAAAAAAAAAAAAGAAAAGAAAAAATGGGACGACTCTAATGACAGTCTTATTAAATAACATTGTCACACAAGATTTCCAATTGGTGAGTCACAGAATGGGATAAAATATTTTCAAATCGTATCTCTGACGAAGGATTTTTATCCAGAATGAATAATGAATAGACTTCTCAAGATCCAGCAGCATGGAAATAAGTATTCCAACTAAAGATTGGGAAACAAAATTTCACTTGACCAAAGCAGATGTATTCATGGCCAATAAGCAAGGGAATCAGGTCATTAGCTGATGACTTGGTTATAATTTACTGATTATTACCTAAAAGTTGTTATTATGTGTTTCTTCATAAAACAGTCTTCTAACCAAATGCATGGTTAATGGAGAGCCAATCCCTCAGATGACTTGATAATTAGGTAATATTAGGGCACTTGTTCTTTGAAAGGAGTGCTTTAATCCTCACTTCCTGTCACTCCCATAAAGAACTTTCCAGCAGATGACAGGTGATTTGCCACTGTCATCACTGGCCTTTGCTTCTGAAAACATGCATTCCAAATATGTGGGTATGCGTTCATACCTAAGAGGGCACGCAGTGGGCTGGCAAGCCTTTTCATTCATTAGCTCTCCCTCCCTCCCTCCCTTTCTCTGTCTCTGTCTCTGTCTCTGTCTGTCTGTCTGTCTGTCTGTCTGTCTGTCTGTCTCTCTCTGTGCCTCCCTCTCTGTCATGAGCCAGAGAGACTGAGTTGGACACAGAATCACTGTGTGGATGTGAAGGCCTTTCCTGTGCCGAGTAGAACAGGGCTGGCTTCAATTCTATGGTTGATCGCCTACCTTATCTGCAGGCTCCCAGAGCTCAAAGGGCCTTTTGAGAGGTGGTAATTCTTGTTCAGGTAACCCATGAGCTATTTCTTACTTGAAATTTGCTGCTCTGCTTGGCCATCCCCCTCCTACTTGCCACCTGGTAGCTTTTTGCTGGAATCATGGGCCACATGGGAAAACATGAAGTTGTCTGTCCACAGACCTGATGAGTAATAGGGTTGTTCTGTTTGGAATTTAGACAAAGACTTTTTACCTGTATTTCTAACCCTCAAATCCAATGCTGTACTCATTTGAATAATACATATATAAAATGTGAATAATCAGATTTCTGTGTCTTCTCCCAGCCTTTATTTATTTATTTTTTTTTAGAATTCTCTTAACAATATTTGGTGCTCTAGTATCCTTTTAGTGAGGCACACATCATAAAAGCCTTCCCACTCGCTGCCCCATTTGCCTCTGTAACGCTTGGTTCCTGAGAACAGAAAGGTTCCAGTAGTCTCTGTATACGTAACACAGTACATAGATATATAATTACATATACTGCCAGTCTGGTGCTAATTGTTTTCCCTGGGCCTTCAGAGGTGGTGGCTGATTCCTGCCACCGATGATAGCAGAACTGTGGGAGTCTGCACAGAGAGACTTCTCTCAGTTGAGAATTGCCTATGGTCTATATTCTGCAGTCCAGGTGACAAGTGTGCATACATGTTTTGCTTGACGCTTTCACTTACCTAACAGCACAGCTTCCTGCATGACTTTAATCAAATAAATAGTATCTCTTCAAGTAAATGGAGTATGTCTTTGATTCTTCTGTGTAAATGATTTCTTGGGGGAATAGCAATATAAATTCTAGGGATGTATCTCAGTAGTGGACCACATGAACACAAACTTTAACTAAAAAGAAAAAAATTCCTATGTCAGATCCTTCCTTTAAAATTTGAGTAAACTTTGGTATTAATTATGTGCTTGTAACTTGCTAATCTGGTTAATGCCAATCTGTATACAGTCAGAAAAACTCCAAGGAAATGTTATATCAGTTAGCTCTTGTCCCGATAATGCTGAGTAAGAAACGGCTATGAATTCACAGCAATGTGCATTGAAAAATATTTACTAAGCCCTTGAGTTTGCATAGCAACAGCTGATCCAGGCTGGGCTCTGTGCCATGTGCTTCTCACTTGGATCCTGGGAGCAGCAGTCTGGTCTAGGGCAAATCCTTGGCATGTGCACCAGAGGGCAAGCTCGGTCATAAACTTGTGTATCCTGGTAGCCTGGCATTGGGCATGTTACAGTTGCTAGTCTCCCATGGCCAAAGCATAACACCTGGCCAAACTCAGAGTTAAAGAGCATGGAACAGACTCAGTTTAGTGGAAGGAACTGTGGAGCCAGAGTGCTCAGTGTGGACCTAGATAAGTGTGAGATTAGGGCTGTCCGTGGGCTCCACCCACCACTGCAGTACCTATTGTCAGAGAGGAACTCAGCAATCCTAAACCACAGAGCCCACTTGTCTGAAACACAGTCACCTGTGTCACTTCCTAACTGCGTGCCTCTGAACAAATGACCTGGCCCTTCTGAACCCTGTGTCCTCCCCTGTCATTTCAGATACGCTGTTGTGTGGTGAGTGAATGTGTGACTGTTTGGGACCCAAGTCCGGGTCTCAAGAATACTGTGCATGCTCTGATAACAGCAGCCCTCTATGCTGCCAGATGGGCTCCAGGTCCCTGGGAGATGCTGAAGCTACCAATGAGGCTACAGAGAGCATTGTTGTGTCTCTCTTATTTTTTCTACATTAAAGGGAGCCCATAGTTAGTCCAGAAAAGGAGACAAACACATTGCAGGACAATAAGCAACAACTAAAACCACTTGCAATTCATCACCACGTGTAGGCACTCCATGAGTTTCACTTGGCTATAACAAGCACTACAAACTGAGTAGTTTAAGCTGATGTGAATTCATTCTGTTATTGTTAAGGGTGTCAGGAGTCTGAAATGAGTCTATGGTCAAGGTGATAGTGTGGCCAGGCCATCCTTTCTCAGGGCTCTGAAACAGAGTTCATGAAGGATGGATTTAAAATGGTGGAGTAAAGACTGACACTAAAAGGCAACCCACCCAGGACTGGAATCAGGACACCTAGAAAACAATAATTCAGGGTAAGAAAAAAATAAGTGGATCTCCGAGAATCAGGAAGGAGCTGACTGAAAAACTAGACACCACAGAGAAGCTGAAGAAATGGAGCAAAATCCAGACAAAAAAAAAAAAAAGCAGTCTGAGAAGCTTCCCTAGCTCCCATGGAGGGAGACTTGTCTACATTAATACAACATAAGCCTGGGCAGGGTCAGCAGCTGTGGGAAGAAACAATAGACTGGGCTAGCAGCAACAACCTCAGGATAAGCTCATGGCTCTTGTTCAGCTGCAAAAAGGAAAAAAGTGTGGAGTTTTATAATCTGAAAGTTATTCTGTCCATATGGCTGGCTAGAGTTGAAGAAGAAATGCAGTGCCATGCCATCAGAGTTGAGAAAGATTAATCACGAGTTATTTTTGGACATTGTCACAGAAAAATTACACTTCAGAGTGTCTGGTATCATCCCATCACAGTGACCAGTTGGGAGGTGACTATGAGAAGTTGAAGCACAGGATAAATAGGTCACAGTGATCCTACCCTCCAAGTTGAGAAACAAGGACAGTTGTGTGTAGCTTTTGGAAAGGTCTGGGTCTGCAAATGCTGGCAATAAGTCCACTGGATTGTTTGATTTCCCTGGCTACTTGCCTACCTCCATACCCAACACAGAGCTCAGAGATCTTTCTGTTTTCCTCATCTGCCAACACAAGCAGGCATATACCTCAGCTTGGGGGGTTGCCTGTAATATACAGACAGATTGGCCTCTAGAGCTATAGTGGTGATGGCACCTAACAAACCCCTGGGCCTTCAAGTTCAGTGGGGAAAGCCATTACTTAGACCACACAGAGGGATTTGGAACCTGGAAGTGTTTGGAATGAATATAGCTTTCTGGTGGAAACCATTGAATGACCATACCCAGCAGAAAAGGCAGAGCAGGATTCAACATTTATACTAAAAAATGTGAGTGTGGAAACAAAATAGGTCTTAACAGCAATTCACTATCTCCCCAATATCTGGTGGATTTCAGTACTGCAGACCCTATAAAGAAACTATTCATTCGAAAACATAAAAGAATTATTTGTACTCATTTATGTTTTGGTCACTGGATTTAGGGGTTTTAAATTTTTTCTTGAATCTTTGCTCTTTTTCTGCTTTTTCTTTTCTCCTTGTTTGTACTTTTCTGTTACTTTTAACTAATTCCATTAATTTTTGTTTACTCCTTAATAAGATCCTTTATCTCTCTTTTCTGCTCTCCTCTCCAGCTTTCAAGTTTTACTTCTTTCATTTTTCCCTTCACTCTCTCCATATTTACTAGTAATACTGTTATGCTGTATTGATTTTTAGATATTTAATTGACTTACGCTATTGTTGAATTGTTTTCCTTTGTTAATGGTGATATAGTTTTTTTTAATTTAGATATTTACTGTCAATATTTAGTTTGTCTTTGTGTCTCTCTTACTAGTACAAGTCCTTTTTCTAGGGTTAAGGGCATTACAGGGCAGTTTTTATCACACCTTTCAGTATGTCCAGTTTGTCTCTGACTTGATTTTATTGCTACATCAAGGTAGCATAATTGTTACCATAAAATGTTTTTTGTTGCATGCTAATATCTGGTTTATCTTCAGTCATCAATGGCAATGTGGTTCATGTCCAGAAAACTGGATGGTGGACCAATTGCACTTCACCTCCCATTCCCAAATTAATGGAGACAGTCAGAACTCAGACAGAGGCAAAGACAAATAGTTGGCTACATGCAAAGAGCATCACTGGAAATCAGACACTAACTAATGAAATGTCTGTACTAGTAACAAAGTATTCCATTATAATTGATCTGTAACTCCCAGCATACACACACAAATACACACACACACATACACACACACAACAATAGAAATATGAGGAAAAAAAGACAACAAAATGCCAACTTCTCAACTTCCTGCCCCAAATCCCAACTTCCCCCAAACTGGTTTATGGGCATAAACAGGAATGAAATTAAAAGCCAAATAGTTGAGTTATATCAAATGGTGAAAGAGGAGATAAACAGATCAATTAGGTGCTTGATGAGCTCAAAGATGATATAACTGGAGCAGGAGATTTAGCTCAGTGGTTCCAGCACCTGCCTCACAAGTGCAAGGTCCTGAGTTCGATCCAGATCCCTGGCAACCACATATAATGCTGGGCGTGGTGACTCACGCCCACCAACAATCAATACCACATACCACAGTGCCAAGCGTGGTGACTCACACCTGCAGTCCCAGCACTCAGGAGGCACAGACAGGAGGATTGCTGAGTTTGAGGCTTGCCTAGGCTACATAGTGAGCACAGGGCCAGCCTGAACTAAAAAGTGAGACCCTATCTCAAAAAAAAATGATATAACTAAACAAATTATAGACTTAATAATAATATGATTGGCAAGTTTATAGAACACACTAATAAAAAGCTAGCAAGCTAAACAAGACTGTTAAAAGCATGAATAGCCAAAGAATTAAGAGTCCATGAAAATGTATCAAACAAAAATCCAGGAGATACAACTTTCTATTGAAATGCCCAACAAAGGCGAGCATTTTGAAGAAAGAGTTTCAGAATTAGAAGATGGGGCTGGTGAGGCTGATCTGTTTGAGTTCTTTATATATTGTCGATAATAGCCCCTTGTCTGATACACAGCTAGTAAAGATTTTTTCCCATGTTGTTTGTTGTCTTTTAGCAGTGCCAGTGACTTCTTTTGCTGTACAAAAGCTTTTCAGTAGGATAAGATCCCATTTGTTGATTCTTTCTGCTAGTTCTTGTGCTAGAGAGGTTTTATACAAGTTTAAAGACCCAATTCAAAAATGGGCAACTGAAATGAGCAGACACTTCTCAGAGGCAGAAATCAAAGCAGCCAAGAAACATATGAAGAAATGCTCAACATCTCTGGTCATTCGAGCGATGCAAATGAAAACAACATTGAGATTCCACCTCACTCCACAAAGAATGGCTGCGATCACAAAGTAAACCAACGATAAATGCTGGCATGGCTGTGGGGAGAAAGGAACCCTTCTCCACTGTTGGTGGGATTGCAGACTTGTGCAACCATTGTGGAGATCTGTGTGGAGATTTCTCAGAAAACTAGGACTACGGGTCCCATTTGACCCTGCTATACCCCTGCTAGGAATATACCCAAAAGAACTTAAAAACTCACATTGGAAAGAC
>PVIC010034796.1:0-19367 GCA_004025085.1 Thryonomys swinderianus | reverse complement strand
GGTGGGATCTGGTGGGATCGGATGGGTGCGGGTGGGATCGGGTGGGTGTGGGATCTGGTGGGCGTGGATGGGCGCAGGTGAAATCTGTTGGGATTGGGTGGGCATGGGTGGGACCTGGTGGGACCTGGTGGGCGCCTGTGGGACCGGGTGGGCGCGGGTGGGATCTGGTGGGACCCGGTGGGCACGGGTGGGATCTGGTGGGATCTGGTGGGCGCAGGTGGGATCGGTGGGCGCAGGTGGGATCTGGTGGGTGCCCAGAGTAGCTGCCGTCCGGGGAGAAACGGGCAGGACGCAGGGCTCGGAGAGTTACTTGGCGCGGAGCAGAACAAAATGGACGGAACCGGGATCGTCACTCAGATGAAAGCCGAGGAGCGGCACTGCCGGCACAGAGGCTCCGACAGGCGACCGCGCACCGGCGGCGGCGCGGGGAAGGCCGGTGGTGGAGAGGAAGCCCGGCCAGGCGCGAAATTAAACAGCCCCGGTAAAAGTGACGAGCAAAGCCCAGGGCCCGGGCG
Organism: Thryonomys swinderianus; assembly: GCA_004025085.1. NCBI lineage: Eukaryota > Metazoa > Chordata > Mammalia > Rodentia > Thryonomyidae > Thryonomys > Thryonomys swinderianus. The sequence continues at coordinate 18,852 of PVIC010034796.1, read as the reverse complement.
CCCCACGCCGCCCTGCGCAGGAAGAGCGCGCTGTGTCCGGCTCCGGCCGTCTCACGCGGGCCTCACACAGCGCAGCCCACGCGAGGAGCCCCGCGCCCTGCGTCCGGCGGGCGCGCGGATGGCTCAGCCCCGGGCGTCAGGGCGCCCAGCGTCCCTCCCGCGGGACACAGGTCCTTCCTGCAGTTCACAGGCAGAGCCCGGAGACCCAGGACCTCTGCAGCCACGCGTTGGTCACCTGAGCTATTTCAGTTTTTTTCTGGTTCTTTCCTTTTATTTTTCCCAACCCTTCCGTCCTAGATTTACTGCTTAAATTTAGAAGCCACACATTCAGAACTGGGGCGCGGCTTGTAAGTGCAGTACTGCACTTGGCCACAAGAGGGCGGGGCTCCAACCTGCGGACCCAGGCGAGACCCGAAGGCGCTGCGGGCACAGGCGGGGTGGCTACCTCGCTCCTGGGAGTCCCTGAGGTCTGGATAAGAGCGTCACCGCTGCCGAGCCAGGAGGACTGGGGCGCAGCACGGGGTCGCGGCGACCGTGCTGGGGCCCCTTAGGGGCCTGCGGGCCGGCGCTCTGGCGCTCTGCCTCCGGGGAGACCCGACCCCGCGCGGCCCGGTTTCTCCCCCAGAGACGCGGGCGGGGACTCGCTCCGTGAACGGACGTGGCGGTCGCGGCCTGAGCGCCAGGCCCGCGGGGAGGGCGCGCCGCGGCTCCTCCCACCAGGCTCCGGGCGCTGGAGTCCAGCCTGCGCGTCCTTCCCTGCAGGCGGCCGGGCCGCTCGCCGGCCAGACGGCAGACACGGGAGGCCGGAGGCGGCCGCCGCTGCGGTGCCCGCGAAAGCACCTGCCTGAGCGGCGGGCGCCCGAGCAAGCGCTCCGAAGAGCCAGGGCCGGGTCCGAGGACCGGCTGTCTTCATCTCCGGGCCGTCCGGGGTGCCCGCAGGGCCTGTGCATGCGGCCGCACCCTCCACCCTTCTTGGTTTTTATTTGGGGACAGGGCCTCACTAAATCACTAAGTTGCCCTGGCTAGACTTGAGCTTGCAGTCCTCCTGCCTCGGCCTCCCAGAGTGCTGGGAAGGCAGCGTCTACCCCTCCAGAACGGCCAGAGGGGTGCGGTTTCCCCAGAGCGCAGCGCCCGCCTCCCTCCGTCTCCCTCCGGGTTCGTCGTCCTCCTCCCCAAACCCCGCCATCAGTGGAGCGTCCGGTCGCTCGCCCCAGCGGACCCCAGACCGCGAAACCCGCTGCCGCTAAGAGCGCTTTCCCCGAGCGCGCCGCACAGACACCGCGGAGAGAAGACCCTCCCCGGCCGCTGGCTCCCCGGGGTCGGCCCGAGGACGGCGCGGAGCGGAGCCGCCGCAGCCCAGGCCGGACGCTGAGGCCGCGCGGTCCGTCCGCGGTGCCCAGGCCGGGCGCCCACACTCACCGATGGTGTAGAACCGCTGCAGCCCGCTGCGCCTCGGCGGCTCCTCCTCGATGGTGGGCGTGGCGGGCGCGGCGGCCTTGCCGGCCTGGGGTGCGGGTTTCCGGGCCCCCGCCTCGGCCCCCAAGCCCGGAGCGCTCATGTCCACCGACTGCGACTTCTTCTTGAGCCTGCGTGGGAGAGCACAGGGCTGAGACTCAGTTCCCGCCCACGTCTCGCCGGGACCTTCCCAGCAGCCGCGGCGGCCCGGACAGAGGCTCTGCCGGGCGGGACCTGGCACCTCGCTCTCAGACAGCGCTTCAGGCACGATTTGGACGGTGCCGCGCTTCTGTGATCCTAGCAGCGAGAGGCTGAGGCAGGAGGATCGCCATGAGCTCAGGGCCAGCTGGGTTGCACAGTGAGACCGTTTCAAAGAAACACATGTTTTGCGAACCGGCTGGAAAAGCTGTCCTGCCGGGTCATTTGGAAAGGTCTGCTCAGGGACACGGGCACGGTGCCGTCCCACAGAGCCCCCGTGACTGGGGAGGGGACACACTTCCCTGGAAAAGTGGCCGGAGCACGTGATGTGGAGCTCGGCAGATGTCTCAGAATGTGAGGTGATGAGGGCTGTTATGTCTCTCGTAACCGAAGAGCCCCACGGGCAGCGATGGCACCCGCTCACGCTCTGCCCCACGGGAGCGCTTTCAAGACTCTGGGAGACGCCAGCCACACACGGTGCCGGAGCTCAGAGAAGGGCAGGGGGTCCGCGTGCTGGAGCGGGAGGCAGAGGCTGCCCGCGGGGCTCCCTGTGACGGGGTCCTGGTGTCCGGACCCCGTCACAGGCAGGGCGAGCCTCCGCCCCCCGCGTCCAGGGCACAACTACCGTGATTGCAGCCAAGGCCAGCCTACTGTTGGGCCTCAGCACTCGTGGAAGGCAATGTTAAGTGTGTGTTTGCGTGTGTGGTGTGCACGCGTGTGTGGCCGTTGGGGTGAAGCCAGGGCTTCAAATCGTCCAAGCCGTGCCTGCACGGAGCTACATGCCCAGCTCTGTTTTTATTTTTTATTTTGAGAAAGGATTTCACTGCCACTAACGGGCCTGGGCTGAACCTGAACCTGTGATCCTCCTGCCTCGGCCTCTCGGAGTGCGGGAAGCTCCGGCGTGCGCTCCACAGCAGGCCCTGAGAGCCACTTTAAACCCCGCTTCCCCGCAGAGACGAGGCGCTGCCCTCGGCCTCTCAGGTGCCCACACCGCGCCCTGCAGAGCCCCTCAGGCGCCTCCTGCTTCGCTCCTGCCGGCTGCGGGGCAGTGCCAGCCTGGACCGGTCGCCCTCGGCCCTGGCTGGTCCGGGACAGCCATGGCATCCGCGGCCCAGCAGGGCCGTCCACGCCCAGCCAGCCCCCGCAGCTGCCACCGAGCAGCACTGAGCAGAGCAGGAGCCGAACTCGGACCCCGCCCCGCCCCGCCTGCGCTGTCCCGAGGAGGCACGTGGCGCACCTGCCCTGTGCCACCGCCTGACACTGGAAGCAGGGCAGGGCAGCCTGCTGCCTGGGCACCCAGCGGCTCTGCCGGGGCCGCGGGGAAGTGCAAACGGCTGGCACTGTCCTCGAGGGCCCGAGAGCAGCCGCTGTGCTTGGGCGAGAAGATGCCAAACGCTCCCTCCGGCTCCGTATCCCCCGCGGGACCCTGAGCTCGGAACCGGGTTAAAGCGCTATGAACGTGGGGACGGGCTCCAGGCCGAGCAGGGAGGACATGCCCTGGCATGGGTGACGTGACAGGGACAAGAGTAACCTCTTCACGGCACGGGAAGGTCTGGTGCAGCCCGCCGAGGTGAGCCTCCCGGCGGCGGGCCCGTGCCCTCGGCGCTGGATGCCGTCGCTCTGCGGCTGGCACCTCCTCACCCTGCTTCTTCCCGTGCCCGCTCCCACCGGAGGACCAGCCCGCCCCTCCCCCCACCACCCGGGCCCTTCCCGACACAGCGCTGCCGGCTTGCGGGCGGCCCACTCGGGCCCCTTGCTGTGCCCAGTGTCGGCGACCTTGGCACTGGCTGGGGCTGCGCGGACTGTGGGCCAGGGTGGGCGGGCGGCAGGAGAACGGGGCTGCGGGTGTCCCCCCAGGACCCCAGGTCTTGGCAGAACACGCAGAGGCTCATGGCCTGTGTGGCGAGGGCCCCGCCCCCCCGTGCCAGTCTGCTCACACCTCGCCAGGACGGCAGTGGCACCGATGTCGCAGCTTCCACAGGGCTGGTTTGATGCCCGAAAAGTCGCTGCCTGCCCATGGCCTCTGGAGTAGGAAGCCCTGAGCAGGACCCGCGTCCCCCGCACCGACCCCAGTTCCCGGATGGCGTCTGGGTCCCTCCTGTCCGCAGGGCAGCCCGTGCCGGGGAGGGGGCCGTGCAGGCCGGGTGAGAGCCGCAGGGATGTGCCCTCGCAGGCCGTGCCCTCCGCCTGGGGTTCGTGGCACCTGCCCGCCTCAAGTGGACGCTGACCTCAGGACCCGCGGGACACGGGGCCCCGCGTCGACCTGCTGGCTCCGCTCCGGGCCGCGCAGCCCGCTGAGGAGCAGCTGCTCCCGCAAGATGCTGTTTAAAGAGGCACAAGTGCTGAGAGCGCGGGGGTCCCGGCGGGGTCGGGGCCGCTGCACAAGCTCACGTCACTCAGAAAGAAACCCGGGGAGCAGGTGCCTGGAGCACCGCACGCGGCAAAGTGAGGGGCGTTTGCTGCCCCTCTTGGGCTGTGTGAGCCGAACTCAGCAGCTCAGACGAACCACACGATCAGCAGGAGACCCGGAGGGGCGGGGACCCCAGGGGGCAGGGGGACCCCAGGGGCGGGGCACCTGCCGACGCCCTCTCACTGCAGGGCTGCCGCCACCCAGTGCCCCTCCTGTGCCCACACAGCAGGACCGAGACGGAAACTTGAACATACTGTGCCTTCCACCATTTCAAAGCAACGCAAACATGCTTGAGCAGAAAGTGCTCTTGGGAAGTGGAAGTGACCTTGGAACAGTTACTGGTGCACAAAATCTAGGGAGCTTTTAGTACCAAACCTGGGCTCATGCTCCTAACCCTGGATTTTTCTTAAGATCCTGATGCGTCCCCACATCAGGAAATTCAGAGGAAGAAAGCCAAGTATCAAATCGCGGGCACTACGCTGTGGAGGAATGGTTTGCTAGAGTCTACCCAAACCAAGACTCTTTCCTGTGAATGCAACTGAGTTCAACTTTGGAGGCCGAGACCGGTCCACAGAGCACAGGTGCACACACGGCCTCGCTGCCGAGGGACCGGGCGCGGCCCTGTCCCTGCTGGACACTAGCTCCAAGGAGCCCGCCGCTCCTGGCCTCAGCGCCCCACCGCACCGTGCGCTGACCTCCGACAGAGGGGACCCGGCTCCTCGGGCCCCGCCGCGGCGCACAGGCCCCGCCCGCCACCGCAGGACGGACGCTGCCGCCGCCAGTCCCGCACGGTCGCTGGACCGCGACAGGCATGGAGATTCCGCTCGCCTGGCCTCTCACGCAGGGCAGCAGCGTGCCCACAGGTGGTACGGCGGGCACCGGCTCACAGCTGAGGTCAGAGGGCGGGAAGGTGCCCCGTGGCGGGACGCACGGTGGATCCAGCACAAGTGCGATCGGCCCACGTGTGAAAACTGCGAACACAAACTCAATGACTCGGGCTGGGGGCCTTCTCGGAGCTGACGCGACCTCAGACCGTGTCCTCCTTCCCAGCCTCTGTGGGAAGCCAGGCCCCAGCGAGGGGGCACAGGAGACGCTTCCTCTCCGTCCGGAAGGCCACGGGAAACTCCCGCAAGTCTCAGCTCTTCGCGCGCTTCGCTGCGGTCCTCCCAGAGCTGGCGCCTCTGCCATCTGCCCAGGCCGCGGTGGGGCAGTGCGGGGCTCCAGGGCCCGAGAGCGAGGGCCGCGCGCTGCTCAGGGCTTCGGCAACAGACTCATCAGCCATTAACAGTACTCAGTAGAAACATGCGCTGGTTCCTGGGCCAATCATTAAGAATTCTGCACATCCTCATTCTACTATAAAGTTTCAAAGTTTCAGCGCATCACAGCAATGCCTTGTGTTTCCCCATCCATGTACTCTTAACTGTGTCATTATGCTGCAAGCATTCACTCTGAAATGACACAAATATCCAATTTATTTCAATTTTTGCCTCAGAACTTCAAAGTCTTTCAACTGGAAAAGCTAGAAAGTAGAAGCACATTATGTAAATCCAAAGATCTGAACTTGAAGTCAAATTCTTGTAAATGCTGAACAGTTTCCAATAACTCTCAGAGCTGAAATGTAATTTCATCACCTTTGGTGATTGACTTCCACCAAGCTACATCAACCTCAGTATTTATTCATTTTAGGAACCGAGTACATCCGACTTAGGGCTCAGGCTTCGCCCGGCACTGTGGATCAGAGGGTCTGCCTGTGGCCAGCCTGGGACCCACCGTCTCGAGCCTACGGACTGTGGTGGAAAGTAGTCCCCCTGCGTGCATTAGGCAGCGGCCACACTAATCATGGTAACTTCTGCGCATAGTAACAGCTGGGCCAATCTCAGTGGTTTACAGTAAAAATGACAATATGGTTGAACAACTTCCCTCTAACTTTATCTAAATAAAGACATGAAATAGGAAAAAGATCCAGAAAAATACAGGTTTCTTATTACTTCAACCATGGCATAGAAAACATCTAGTTGACTCATTAGTTCATGATTTCTTTAAACTGAACCATTTTACTGAATATAAAACGTATTTAGACTACACGTCTTTTAATGATTATGATTTGGTGGGTTTTTAACAATGTTTTGATTGAAGGGTTTTTTTGACAAGTGACCCCCTCGGGTTCTGACGAGCGGCCTTTCCGTGGCCTCTCCCTGGAGTGCATCCCGAGGTTAAGCGCTAGGGTTTTGGGCTCCGGTCGCCGGGACTTCACGCGGGAAGGCTGTCCGCGGCCAGCACGGTGCAGCTGGACTCAGCCTCCCTTCGGTACCGCGTCACGCGGTCTTTTGAGGAAAACACTCTCTTGCACACAGCGGCGCCACAAACGTCCATTTCTTGCTCCTCTGAGCGTCGGAACGCTCCGCTCCTGGACAGAGGAGCAGGGGTGAAGGCGGCTGGCCCTGTGTCCCGGCCCGGCTGTGGCCCGGCCCGGCTGTGGCCCCTCTCCCCACCCGAGCCGCGGGAGAACACGCAGGTGGCGGGGCCCTCCGGGGCGGGGCTCTCCGGGGCGGGGCCCTCCGGGGCGGGGGTGGAGAGCCGCGGGCGCTCTGGGGAGAAGCCGCGGAGGCCCTGCCCTAAGAGGCCAGAGCGGAAGCTGCAGCCGTCTCCTCCAGAGCCCGCGGAGAAGGCGCCTCCGTTTTACGCGCAGCAGACTGGGAGAAAAGGAGAAAACGACACCGGGGAGAAGAGCAGGAAATATGTGTCCGTACATAATCTGCGATTGCAGAAGACTCTGAGCTATATTTAGTCAATCACTAAAAATAAGAAAATCTAATAATGGCAGAAATAGCAACAGTGGACCCTCGAGTTACAACCAGCCTGACATGCGAACAAGTTCGATGACAGCAGGAGCGTTAGCTTAACTTCTGACCGCAGCCTTGCGCCACGACCCGCATGCGGGCTGCTTGCCCTTCCGGGTAGTTGCGGATGCAGGTCTTACCCGGAAGCGCCCCGGACGGGGCTGAAGACCTGCTTTCCCCCCGCGGGGCTCGCTGAGCAGCCCCGGGCCAGTGACTCGAGGCCCCTGAGCTCTGCCCGTGGACACCGGGAGCTGAAGGCTGCGTGGCGGGGCCGCGCCTTCCCTGGCCAACTTGAGTCGCAGCCGGCCCTCGGGCACCACTGAGTCCCCAAGTCAGGGCTGCGCTGTATTCACCTAGAGACCGCAGCCGGCTGAACGGGCGGCGCCTTCGCTGGACTCCGCTCCGGCGGTGTGAGCCGCTGCTCCCGAGCTCCCGCTGGGACGACCGACGACCCCGGCCCGTCGCGGGCCACGGGCTCCCGCAGGTCAGGGCGCGTCTGCGCGAGGGGACGTCGCCGCGGATAAACAGGCCCCGGGGAACATAACCCCCGCGGCAGGCCCGCGTGCAGCCTGGGACACGGCCACGGCACGAGTGGCACTTGAGAGCAGCACAGGGTTTCAGGGTTGCCTGGGCGTCTCTCCCTGGACTCGGGTCCTGGGAAACCCCGTGGTCCTGTGGGCACTGAGACTGGCGTGGGCACGCAGCTGGCTCGCAAGCCTGTCACGTGCCCTGTGCGGACAGCGGGTCCCCCTGCCGGGCCCCGCTGGATTCCGGGGTCGCCCCGCAGCGCCACTCTGCCCCCCGTCGGCGCCCTGCCGGGATGCTGGAGACGCCTGCCCGGCAGCCCCCTCCTGCGCCGGGCGCCCTCCCTCCCACGCCGGCCCTGCTGAGTGTCACCCCGCGGGGCGGGGCTCTGTGCCCAGGGCGCCACGGCCCCGCTCAGCCTCCTGTGTGGCCGCGCCCCCGTCAGTCGCCCCGACTGCAGGCCGTCTGGCTCGGCTCGCTGTTCCGCGGCCTTGTCCGCAGCGCACGGGGGTCGCCTGCGTGAGGCGTCGGGGTTCGCACGGAGCACCCCGCCCGGCCCGTTCTCCCCCTCCCATCTGCGAAAGACCCTGTGTCCTGTCGTCTAGCTGTTGCTTTGCTTTGAAGTCACTGGTCCCCCGGTCTCCAGGTGCCGGAGTCTGGCCGGCAGCCCTGGCCGCGGTGCGCTCCCCGGACCCCGGCTCACGGAAGAGGCCAGGTCCCTCCGCCGCCCTGGAGGGCGAGGCTCTCAGGCCCGACCGCCGTCCCCGGCTCCTGTGCCCGCCCGTGCCAGCCGTGAGCCCGCTGCGCGGCCGGCTGCGGGCGGGGCCCGTGTCTGCGTGGGCGTGGCTGGGCCTCCCAGCATCTCCTGCCTCGCTGGGGAGCGTGGGCCAGGCGCTCTCTGCCCAGCTGAGGCGGAGAAACGGTTGGCCCCGTCTCTGTCAGCGCTGAGTTCTGCTGTATTAACCACTCTGAAGCCCAGGCGACTTCCGGCTGAGACAGGGTTGGGGTGAAGGGAACGCTGGTCCGTTTCCGGCCCATTTACAGTTAAAATCCTTGTGGTTTTTTCACTTACTTTGTGTATATTCATGGGAGGCTTAGAGTCTGGTGCCCTCAGCCGAGTGCTGCGTTTATAAAGGAGAAGTTCCAAGGTGACCCTGTGCCAGCTCTGAGTTTCCCCCGGGACGAGTCGTGTGCAGACAGCTGCCCTCTGGGCCCCGCCCCCGCCGGGAGAAACCGGCCCGAGCGCCGAGTGGGGCGTCGCCGCCGTGGGGACCGTCAGACCCAAGGGACGCGGAGCAGAGAGAAGAGGAATTGGAAGGAAAGGGCCAACGGGAACAGGACGGAAGTCAGTGCTACTCACAGAGGAGCTGCAGAGAGGGAAGGAAGCAGCAGTTCTCGGCCATGTTGGGCAGGCCTTTGAGGACAGACTGGTGACACCATCTCAGAAAACAGACGGAAAAGTGAAAAACCCACAAATAAAAACAGAACATAGGTGCTTCCATTACCAACATGCCACAAAACTGGATGACAAGACAAGTCTAATTGCAGATTACAAAGTGGGCCGTTGCTCGAATACATTCGCCAAAGGCCCTGTGCTCCGTGGGAAGATACAAGTCAGGCACACGACAGCGCCTGGACCGGGGCTCCCAGATTCTACAGAGGATGAACTGTCTTTCACGAGGTCCCCTTTCCTCAAATCTGTCAGCCTCACTTCTCCCTGTGCCTCCTACACTCAGCCCAGGGTTTGGGCCGTGACCCCCCGGGTTGGCACCGTCCTCTGCCGGGATCCAGCTGTGTTTTCTGGAACTGCAGTTCTACAGGACAACATGTCAGATAAATCCAACTTTAAATGGACTAGGAACTCCAAGAGGTTTCACGAGGGAAACTGACAGGAGGACTAGGACCTGCCGGACACGCCAGACGTCAGCGAGGACAGGGGTCTCACGCACCGCCTGCCAGTGGCACCGGGGCCGCCTTCTGGGGGCAGGTGACAGGAAGCCAGTGTCACACGGCCCCACCCTGACTCGGCATTTTACGGAGACTCTGGCGGCCAGCTGCCCCGTGGGCTCGGCAAAGCTGTAGGCCAGTGCTGCGGAGCCCCCTGGTGGCTGGAGGTGTCGCCCGTGCGGCGCCAGCGCGGGAGGCGAGCGTGAGTCCCACACTGAGCCCGCAGCCGCGGGCCTAGTCGGGAGGGCAGGGCCTGCTTCCAGCGGCTGCCCAGTGATCCTTTCCAGAGCGCAGGCCCAGCTCACACGGAAAGCTCACCAGGAGGGGCGCTGCTTCTTTATAAGTGACAACATACACAACATAACCACTTTTCAGTTTTTCACTATTTGCTACATGAACACCCACCACGAGCTAAAACCCAAATGCGGCACAGATCTGATGCTCCGAGGCCCGGCTTCTGCAGTGCGACCGAGGAGCCCGCGTCTTCCCGTCCGGCAGGCCACAGCCTTTGCTCTCCACATCCGCAGCTGGTGCCTCCATGAGACGGGGACACAGACCACCCAGCGACTGCTGCGCCCGGAGATCTCGCCCGGACAAGCCCCTCTGAACTTCTCCGACCGACGGCTCGGCCAGTGAGGGACACAGCCGCCCGCAGCCGGGTGCCGACAGACAGGGCCGGGCCCTCCGCGCAGGCCGGGCCTCGGCGTAGCAGGCGCCTCCCCGGCGGCCTGGCCAGCACTTGTTGCTGTGTGATTTCTTTACGTCATTTGGGGATCTGAGTTCTTATTTTAAATCATATCAATGGGAGTCTAATTTTATCTGTACCCAAGTCTGATCCGTTTCCCCAGCACCATCTAGCCAAGAACTTGTCTTTTTCTTGCATATATTCTTAGAATCTTTATGAAAAATGACCAGCAATATGTGGATTTATTTCTGGACTCGATGGTGCTCCCTGGTCTGTGTGTCTTATTACTAGCAGTGCCATGACTGTAGCTCAGTAGATTTTGATGCCAGATGGCACCTTGATGCCACTGGCTTTCTTCCTTTTGCTCCAGATTGCTTTGCCTACTCAGTCTTTTGGGGTCCTTCACAGTTTTAGGAATTCACTATTTTTTAAAATAATGTTATTAGAATTTTTATAGGGACTTCATTGGATTTTCATATTCTTTCGATAGTAAGGGTATTTGAAAAATCAATTACTCCTATTACCTTGAGTTTTTTTTCATTTATTTTTCAACTTCTTTCTTCAGTGATTTAGTTTTGAGTGTACAGATTTCCCATCTCTTGGGCTACATTTGTTCCAAAATATTTTATTTCTTACAGCTATTGTAAATGTAATTTTCTTGATATCTTTTTCAGATAGCTTGTGAGCATGTAGAAACGCTACTAATTTTTGCATGTTGATTAATTTTGTACCCTTAAACATGAGTGTATCCATTAATTGGTTTAAACATTTTGTTTGGCCTTAGTTAAAATGTCGTCTGCAAAGACACCCAGTGTCTCTCCTTCCTATTGGAGGCCCCCTATTATATTCCTGCCTCTTTATCTGGGCAGGACTCCCAGTGCAATGCTGCCCACACTGGCAGAAGTGGGTATTCTTGTCTTCATGCTGATCTTAGGAAAAGCCTTCAACTGTTCACCTTTGAGCACCAAGTTATAGGCTTGGCTGGGGACTCATCATAGGAGGCCTTTATTTCTGTGGAGGTAAATGTTCTCTCTGATAGTTTGTTAAGAGTTTTTCATCTTGAAAGAGGGAGCACTTGGTTGAATATCTTATTGGCATCAATTTGATCACATGGTCTTTGGTTTTCCTTCCATTTAGAAGGCATGCCACATTTATTGATTTGCATACTTTGAAGACCTTTGCATTGTAGGGGTAAATTCATTTGATCATAGTGAATGATCCTTTCAGTATGTGTGTTTTAATTTTTTTTTTTTTTTTTTTTTGCTTTTTGAGACAGGGTCTCGCTTTATAGTTCAGGCTGGCCCTGAGCTCACTATGGTGCCCAGGCAAGCCGCCGCAAACTCAACAATCCTCCTGTCCCTGCCTCCCGAGTGCTGGGATGACAGGCGTGAGCCACCACGTCCGGCATTGTGGTATGCGGTGTTGATTGTTGGTGGGCGTGTCTCCACGCCCAGCATTATATGTGGTTACTGGGGATTGAACTCAGGACCTTGCGCTTGCGAGGCAGGTGCCAGAACCACTGAGCTAACCCTCCGGCCCAAAATTTTGTTTTTTGAAACAGGGTCTCACTAGGTAACCCAGGTCTTGCTATGTATGGCCTTGAACTCACTATGTAGCCCAGGCAGAGCTCAAACTCACAGCGATTCTTCTGCCTCAGCCTCCTGAGTGCTGGAATTATAGGCAGCTCCATCATGCCTGGCTCAGAACTTGGTTTACTCATATTTTGTTAAGGCTTTCTGTATCTATGCTCATCAAACATAGACTGGCCTATAATTTTCTTATAGTGTCTTTGGCATCAGTGCAAAGCTTGGCTGGTTGCTTTTTAGGTAGAATTTATTTTTGGAGCAATTCTGAATCCAGAGCAAAGTTGAGTGGAAATCAAGGTAGTTCCCTTCTATCTTGTACCCCACCAAGTGCAGACCTTCTCTGAGAATTTCCATCCCCACTAGGGTAGTACATTCGCTACAACTGAGGAGCTTATACTGATGAAAGCACCCAAAGTCTAGAGTTTACAGTAAAATTCAGCCTCTGTGTTGTATGTTCAGTGAGTTTACCAACATCTGTGACATGCACTCCTGGCGACGGTACCACTCAAGGCTCTGGCTGTGGTGAGCCTGGCGTGTTTGCCTCAACCCCCTGAACCCCTTCCATCTACTCTTGTCCCTCGGTCTGTCCTCTCATGGATCATAAGCATAGTGTCACCTCTGAAATCCGTGGCTGTACCGAGGCCACTTAGATTTTATAGCCATGCATTTTTAACAAATGGAATTGCTCAAATCTTCTTGGTCTGAATCGCAGAAAAAAATCAAATATAAATTCAATCATTTTAACTGAGACCACGATAAAAATGCTCCGACCTGAACAAGAAGAGGGTCTTGGCACGGAGCGGAGCAGAGCCTCGTGGCTCCTCGGGATTTCCCCAGTGGCACACGGGTCCGGCCCTCGAGCTGGGGCCTGGGGGTCAGTCACTGATGCATGGGAGAGAATCTGCAAGTGACAAGATTTCTAAGAGACTGACCATCGCGTCGGAATCTCACGTTCCTCATTCACACCAAGCATCAGCCGGGCTTTCAAGCGGACCCGGTATCTTATCCCACCGGCCTACACACAAATCATTCAGATCAGAGCCCTGGCTGGAAGCCCCTGGTGGGGGCTCGGCGCCCCCTGCGCTGTGGGGCTCCTGGCCCAGCCCTCCCTCCCCGGCGCGGGCTGCAGCTGATGCCTGGTGGCCCTCGCTGACCCTCCTGCTCCGCCTTTCGCCGCTCTCGGCTCCGATGAACCCGCACCCGTCTCCTGCACGCACACGCCTTGGCCGCGGGACCGGGCTCCGCCGACCGCTCTGAGACACGCATGTGCTTCACCTTCTACGTGCTGCAAAGCGTCTCCCTGCTTGACTTGCTCACCGCGGTGGGCGGAGCGAGGTCCCTGCACGTGCTGTCTGTCTGGAGTCAGGCGAACAGGCGACGGTCTTAGGAACACTGTCCCTGCTTCAGTGTCACTAGCTGTGAAAATTTATTGTCATATTAGCTTAAGGCCCAGAGAACTGAGCAGTAAGGAAACTGTGTTTGGTAAAAAGCATTCTCCTCACTCCTCATGCGGCTCCTCACCCTGGAGCCAGTGAACGCGCACATCCCGCAGAGCCGGGACCGAGATCTGAGACTCTGCGTGTCGGTCGCGGGCCCAGCTCCACGCACTCAGCCCGACCCACTGCCAGCTGTGCCCTCAGGCGCACGCTGAGCACCACGGGCGGCCTTCAGCCCTCTGGCCCCTGGGCCCCGGGAGGCCCGCACGGACCCGGGCGCACAGCTCGAGGCCTGCTCGCTGGCCCACCGCGCCGCACGGCCTGGCCTCTTCTCGCTCAGGGCTGAGGCCTCTTCGGCCGGACCCCGGGGAGGGCTTAGTTTCCTCCGTGCCTTGCGCCTGTGCCCCGATGGCTCCGGGGTCCAGAAGCGGGTGTCCCGGCCCAGCCCTTCCTCAGGGCCTGTCAGACACCTCCCCACAGGTGCACAGCGTGGAAACGCCGGGGTGCCCCATGTCCCGGCTGTCTGCTGTTGGGACTTCCTTCGCTCCTCCATGACACGTTCGCCCTCAGCCAGCAGGCCCTGCCCACCCGGCAGCCCGGGAACAACTCTGAGTGAAGCCAGGGCCCCCGGGACTGCCACGCACACGTGCTTTTCTTGTGACGAAGCCTCGCGTGGATTACGTCAGGGACTCAAGGTCCGGGCTTCTGATTCTACTGCGAAGAGAGTGAGACCCACGCAGAGCCGGGACGTGGCTCAGTGGCTCCGCACCGGCTTTGTAAGCACAAGCTCCTAAATTTGCTCCTCGGCACTAAAAATAAAAGAGAGAGAGAGAGAGAGAGAGAGAGAGAGAGGGAGAGAGAGGGAGAGGGAGAGGGAGACCACATGGACCATCAGCAGCAACATAAAGTCGTCACCAGCTTCCACGGTAATTTAAACAGGTGCCATCCTAGAGAAAAGGACAGACACTAGCAGATTATCCTGGGCCTCGATGGAGTGTTTAGGCCGAAGAGGGATTGTTGACATTTCACTCTAAAATTAGTGCAATACTGTTCGGGTGGAATTGCAAACGTGACCACTACCTGAAGGTCATGAGTTTGCTCCCCTTCTCAGGAAGTGGGCATTGAGTTGCTAAGGTGTTCAAGGAAGACAATCTGGAAATCATCAGACGAATAAGACCAGAGGGGAAATGCTAAAGGAACTTAAAATACCACAGCTATTTATGTGCACTTTTCTATTCTCAAAGATGGTATACGCAGCTACAACACATACCCTCCAACATAGAAACCCACTCTAAATTTTAACCTCACTTTCAGGAAAACTTTTTTCCTACTGCTAAGTTATGATATGTTTTGTTTTGTTTTGTTTTGTTTTTGAGACAGGGTCTCGCTTTGTAGTTCAGGCTGGCCCTGAGCTCACTATGTAGCCCAGGCAAGCCTCGAACTCAGCAATCCTCCTGCCTCTGCCTCCCGAGTGCTGGGATGACAGGCGTGAGCCACCATGCCCGGCCAAGTTATGATATGTTTAGAATGAAAAATAAGTAGTAGGAGAAATTATACAATAATCCTTTCCTATAGTTAAATAATTTTAGAATTAATCATATCGATTATGTTACAGTTAGACATTAACCATCTCAAAGACACAGGGTTCCCTACCAACTTTCCCTGTGCTTTACCCAAATTTCTCCCTGAAATACTCCTTTTCTACCTGTTATTGAGCAAAGTGTCTCTTTTTCAAAAAGTCCCTGATAGGGCCGGAGGGTTAGCTCAGTGGTTCCGGCGCCTGCCTCGAAAGCGCAAAGTCCTGAGTTTGATCCCCGGTGACCACATACAATGCTGGGTGTGGAGACTCACGCCCACCAGCAATCAATACCACATACCACAGTGCTGGGTGTGGTGGCTCACGCCTGTCGTCCCAGCACTCGGGAGGCAGAGGCAGGAGGATTGCTGAGTTTGAGGCTTGCCTGGGCTACATAGTGAGCTCAGGGCCAGCCTGAACTACAAAGCGAGACCCTGTCTCAAAAAAAAAAAGTCCCTGATAGCCAGTTACAGCCCTGTTCTTAGAGCTCTCGCATTTATTGTTGGGGTAGAAAAGAATCACCCCCAGGATGTTTCTATTGCACTTTATCCTGCTTTGC
Source organism: Thryonomys swinderianus (assembly GCA_004025085.1). Taxonomy (NCBI): domain Eukaryota; kingdom Metazoa; phylum Chordata; class Mammalia; order Rodentia; family Thryonomyidae; genus Thryonomys; species Thryonomys swinderianus. The sequence continues at coordinate 3,635 of PVIC010034796.1, read as the reverse complement.
AATGAGAGTCACAACCCACTGTTGCTACAGCTAACGTGGGGCGCGTGGAGGCGCCCTGCCCACGTGCGACGGGGGAGTGACACCCTCGGACCCCAGGCCTTTCAGATAACGGCAGCCTGGCGAGCAGCAGGCTAGGAGCTGGTCAGGTTTGCAAAATGTACTAAAGATGACGTGTTTTTGAAATAATAATATAAACCAAAATGTCAGGGATTCCATTCATCGTGCTGAATCTTTGCGGAACTGTCAGTTGATAAAAGCCAGGGCTGATCGTGACCTCTGAGGCGTCTCCATGAGGACGTCGCCGGGCGCTGCGACTCCCCGTAACTCTGCACAGAGGAAATGAGCGTCAGCCGACCTGGCGCGGGAACGCAGGGTGCCAGTCACAGCGGCTCCGAGGGGCCGACTCCCGCCCTGTGGCGCTTGACTCGGGCGCGGGGGCGCACACGGCGTCGCGGGGTGGCTGGACGTGTGCGAGCGCAGCAGGGAGCGCCCTGCTGGCACGGGGCCGCCAGGTCCGCCCCGCCGGTGGACAGGGGCCGTGTGAGCACGCCGCTCCCCGCTCTCTGCCTGCGCCCTGAAGTTGCTCGGAAGTCTGGGCGGGCACTGAGCTGTGCTCGACAGAGGAGGAAACGGAGGCAAGGACCTTCCCCAGGTCTGAGAGGATGAAGCCAGAGCAAGGCCGAGACCAGGCCCCGCGCCCCCCATCCCTGTCCGCACTGCGTCCTTCTCGTGCACGTCCATGGGCAGGGCAGGAGCATCGGCCCCGCACGACACAAGAGGAAACCGAGGGCCCGTGGCTCGCGTGACGGAGCAGAGCATACTGTGGGTCACCACGTGCCCCCGTCACAGACACCCGCACCTGGCTCCCGGGGCTCCCCAGGCTGGGTGCCGCCTGCCTGCTGGCTTCGCCCCGCTCCGAGGACTGGTTTGCTGGGAAACAGAGGAAACAGAGCCTCAGGGCGCGCAGACCTGGCTGTCGGGAAGCACACGCATGGTGACGCGTGTTTAGCCTCCCTAGACTGAGGCACGGCCTGGGAAGACATGGGCTTCCGAGTCCAGGTCAGGCAGCCTCTCTGTTGGCCACCAGGGCTCTGGGACGCCTGTCTTTGCCCAGAAAGGCACAGGTAGAAAGAGAAGAAAGTGGGGCTTCTCCCTGGGCGTCGCAGTGAGACTGGCCCGGCAGGGCCAACTTCTGCTCAGGACCCACGTTAACTCCACAGGACCCACTCAGTGGCAACTGTTCTGAAAGGGTTGTGATAACTCTTTGTACTGCTCAAGTTTATCTCCTGACAAGCACAAATAATTCTTTGTAAAATCCTCTGTGCTTCCCACCAGAAATTATACCCTGTGAGATCCTATGTATTGAAGGGTCTTTATTCCCTGTGAACTTGTGGATCTATCACGTGACCCTCTACAGCTTTCCTGAAAATAAAGAGACATATTCTTTGTGTTAAAAGAAAGCCCTTGTGGTTATCTTAGGAGTTTATTATTTTGCAAAACAAAAGGTTACACTTAGTTTCCCTTTAAACCTACAATCTAGTACTCAGAGTCCTAACATTTGTTTTTTTTTCTGAAGAAACCCTGAGATGCTAATGAGAGTGTATGCTGCCTAAACAAAACATTTTCAAAAGTGCTTTCAAAGGGAAGGCAGCACTCTGGGGTGACGCACCTGGGCACAGTGGCATCTCTGACCTTCTCTAATCACCATCACTGGGCACATTTACCAGGTGTCCGCGGTGGCAGCGGCCTATTCGTGCTGGGGCACTAGGCTCTCCTGCAGCAGGGCCAGAAGAAGGTGCCGCTGGCCACCGGAGCTCCAGGCAGGACCCAGAAAGCCTCAGACAGAGCCGCTGATGATTCCCAGCACCAGCAGCGTCGCGGGCCGCAGCCGAGACGCACTGGGGTGCCGGAAGAATGGCACCCGGGTCCCCACCGTCAGTTCGCCACGTGGCTCGTTGTTAGAACCAGAGAAAAACCAACCACTGAAAACTCAAAGTGAAAGCCAGGAATAGCCGACCAGACCGTACGGGTCTGAGGCCCAGACCAGAGGCCGGAGGGAGCAGGACCCTTCCCTCCCCGGTGAACGGGAGGCGCTGCGGACAGACACGACCGTGGGCGTGATGAGAGACAGAGACAGAGACAGAGCGAGCTCGCTGCTCCGAGCGGTATTCGCGGGACGCCGTGACACCCTGCCACGGCTTCCGTAGTCACTGTCTGACTACGCACTGATGCACAGCCTGTACCGTGGAGCCTAGAAGGAAGTGTGGAGCCTGGATGTTCACCAGGGGACCAGACAGACGCGGGTAAACCTGCCCGCCTGCTGTGCATTTCCCGCGCTTTCCCTGTATCTCCCTCCTCCGGGAACTGGACTAGAACTTGATTTCTCAGTCCGTCCCAGTCCCTCTGTCCTCATACTCCAGCCCAATTAATTACAATGATCTTGATCATTTTGGGTTAATGTTTAAACACAAAGAGATAATTGGCAAACGGATTCCATTTTCTAATAGAATTATTTGGACACTTGAAATCATGTGCTCATAACTGCCAACACTGTCTACTAAAGAGTTTCGATGCTGGAAGCTCAGAACATGAGGCTGGGGTCACGAGAGCCGACCTTCCCCAGGCTCCTGGGCTTCTGCGTCTCCTGCCTCTGCCCAGCCTCGCGGCCCTCACGCTGCCCGCCTGGCCCTGCTCAGCGGGTCTGAAAGGCAGAGGGAGACGAGGCGGTGGCAGCTGCGGGACAAGGGTGTGCCGGCTGCTTACTGCACAGAGCGGCTTTCCAGAGCTCAGCGCCCTGCACGTGCAGGGCCGGGGCCCGACCGCGTCCTGCTTCACCCCCCGGCCCGGGCAGAGGCGGCGCGGGCTGGCACTCAGGAGCCCGCAGGCCTCGATCCGGGAAGCCGCACTCACACAGTGCTCAAAAACGAGGCAAAACAACTTTCAGACCAAGAAATTGCAGGATCGTGATTTTTAGCAAGTATTCAACTTTGGTCAAAATAGCTACAGAATAATACTTTTAAAAATAACAATTACCCTTCAAATCATCGAAGGTTCCCATGCGTAAATCAGCCAGGGCTCTGCCTGCTCAGCCAGCTGGAGCGCTGAGGGCCCGAGTCGCCCTGACGGAGCGGGTGGCAGTGACTTAAACGTACCTTCCCGCGTCATCCCGTGTGGCCCGCAGCTGGGAGGAGAGGGTCCCGGCCAGCCTGCCCAGCACTGGTCACGGGCCTGCGCACCGGCCGTCCGGCTCCCGGCAGTGCCCTCCGACGGAGCCTCTGTGTGCCCCGGGACCGAGGCAGCAGCACCAGGGGCTGCTTCGCCTTCTCTGCCAGCGCAGCACACGGTGGCACTCGAGCCTCGGACACACGGGCAGGCCGACTCCCCACGGGCTCCCTGGACGCAGTGTCCCCGGGCACGTGCCGTGTCCACAGGGCTGCGGGCCCGGAGGGGCGTGAGGCGAGGGCAGGGCTGAAGCAGCACGTGCGATGCCCAAGCACAGGCCGGGGCACGACGTCGCCTTCCCACCTCCGTGTGCTGCCTGGAAGCTCACCATCGGGTAAACCTGCCAAGCTTAGTTAAGACTACTGTCGGGATATAAATGTGGGGAATTTAGCTTCATTTCTACCCAATGTTTC
>PVIC010034795.1:5844-19495 GCA_004025085.1 Thryonomys swinderianus | reverse complement strand
CTTCACTTCTAGACATGGCCAATTTTATCTTTGCATTCCTCCCAGGACACAAAAAAATCTCTCTATAAATACTTTCTTGGATGAATGACCACTGCTTCTGGTATGTGAGATTCCTACATTGTACAATGAAGAAAATTTAAGTAGCATTTCATGATATTTGATTTTGTTTTATAGTTTATATTTTTTGAAATATTTCCATATACAATATAGGACTTGTCTTCATAGATAATTCAGGGGAATAAAATAGATGGATATTATCTTTTCAAATGAGAAAAACTAAGAGACAATGATAATATCAAGTAGCAACTCAAGATTAGTAATCTGGCCTGGATATTTAGCTCAATGGTTCCACTGCCTGCCTAATAAGTGCAGGGTCCCTGGTGTGGTCCCCAGTAAACATATACAGCAATATCAGGTGTTGTGACTCATGCTCACCAGCAATCAGTACCACATATCACAATGCTGGGTATGGTGGCTCATGCCTGTAATCCCAGCACTTGGAAGGCAAAGGCAGGAGGATTGCTGAGTTCCAGGGTTGCCTGGGCTACATAGTGAACTCAGAACCAGCCTGAACTACAAAGCAAGAACTTATCTCAAAAAAAGATTAAAGATTAATAACTCATTGAAGACAGAGTGTGGGTAGAGTGGCAAACTTTCCATCTACTGACCTAAAAATTTTGCTAAGAAAAATATGTGTTCTGATTTTGTGGGATGAAACATACTGTAGACATCTATTAAATCCATTTGTTCAAAAGTTTGGTTCGATTCTAGTATTTCATTGTTATTTTTTCTCTAATTGACCTGCCTATTGGTGACAGTGGGGTATTGAGTTTTCCCAATACTATTGTGTTAGTAATTACTTGGCTTTTCATGGACATTAATGTTTTGTATAGCTGGGTGTGCTAGCATTTGATGTAAACATATTTATGCTTGTTATCTCTTCCTCTTGGATTGTTCCCTTTACAAGGATGTAGTGATTTTCTCTCTTAATTAGCTTTCATTGAAATCTACTTTCCATGCCAATAAGATAGCCACTCCTGCTTTTTTTAGGTTCTGGTTGTGTGGAGAATGGTTTTTTATCCTTTTACTGTCAGTCTATGGATTTCTTTTTGAATTTTGTTTCTTATATACAGCATATTGTTGGATCATGCTTCTTGACCCATTCTACCAGCCTATTTTTTAAACTGAGTATATTGGTACATTTTATATACACATCATAATCATATTAGACATTGAGAATTTTTCCAGTATGTGACACAACTTAATTCTCATCTTTCCCATTCCCCTGCCCACCCTACGACCCCTCGACCCCTATATACATAAGATTTGCTTCCTTTTTATACAATCAAATTTTTTCATTCCTCTTGTCTCTTACCCCTACTCCCTTTTCCTTTGACAATATCTTTCATACACAATCTTTTTTCAAACATTTTAGAACTCATTTACATCTTCTGTTTCTCATACCAGAGAATAGATATGGCATTTACACATCAGTGACTTATTTATTTCACTTATGAGTATGCACTCAAAGTATGTCCATTTGAGTAAAAATGAGTGAAATTTATCATTCTTTGTGGCTAATACTTTATTTTATTAAAAAACACATCTTCTTTATCCAGTCTCCAGTTGATGGGCATTTGGGTTGTTTCCAAGATTTAGCTATCACAAACTGAGCTCCTATGCACATGTGTCACTATGATATGAACCTTTTAATTCTTTTGTGTATATAACAAGCAAGGGAATAGCAGGGTCCAATGGGACCTCTGATCCAATTTTTTGAGGAATCTCCACACTGATCTCCATAATAGTTGCCCTATTCTACATTCCCACCAACAGTGGAGAAGTGTTTCTTTCTCCCAGCAGCCCCATCAGCAATTGTTGTTGGATGATTTCATGATAGCAGCCATTCTTTTTGGAGTGAGATGGAATTTCAGTGTTGTTTTCGTACGTATATCTCTAATGACCAGTGATGTTGAACATTACTTCCCATGCTTCTTAGTTGCTTTTACTTCTTCCTCTGAAAAATATCTGTTCATTTCAGATACCTGTTTTTTAATCAGGTCTTTAAATTTGGGGTGGTGGCAGTGATTTTTTTTTTTTAAGACAGGGTCTCGCTTTGAAGTTCAGGCTGGCCCTGAACTCACTATGGATCCCAGGCAAGCCTTGAACTCAGCAATCCTCCTGCCTCTGCCTCCTGAGTGCTGGGATGACAGGAGTGTGCCACCATGCCCATCGGTAGTGCTTTTTAAGACTTTTATATACTCTAAATTGTAGCTCTTTGTCTGAGAAACAACTGGTAAAATTTTTTTCCCATATTGTCAGTTGTCTTTTCACTTTGGTGGTGGTTTCTTTTGCTGTGCCGGAGCTTTTCAGTAAGAGGAGATCCCAGTGGTTGATTCCTTCTATTACTTCCTGTGCTGCAGAGGTTTTCATCACATCTTTCCCTAAGCCAGTGTCTCCAAAAGTTCTGCCTAACCTGTTTTACAGCAGAGTTAGAGTTTCTGTTTTAATATTTAGGTCTCGAATCCACTTTGATTTTAGTTTAGTGCATGGTGAATTGAGGCCACTAACATTGATATTTATAGCTGATGTGTTGATTTATCTATGTCATGATGCTTTCCTGTGATTGACTTTTATTATCCCCTTTTTAGTTTAATATCTACCTTGCCTAACAGCTTCCCTGTTGGGGCTCATGGAGTTGTAACACTCATTGTCTTCTTCTAGGATGCCATATAGAAATTTTGAAGCATTGGTTTGGTATTCATGAAGTTTCTCAGCTATTCTTTGCCATGGAAGTATAACCCTCTAGAATAGAGCATAGGTAGAACTCTTTAAGACAATGGTATAGGAAAAGACTTTGTGAAAAAACCTCAGTTGCATATGAATTGGCAGAATGAATAAGCAACTGGGATTTCCTCCTATTAGAAAGGTTCTGCACAGCAAGAGAAACCAACAACAGAGTCAAGGGACAACAATGTGGGAAAAAATATTTTACCAGCTGTTCCTCAGTAAAAGGCCTTTGCATATCCAGAATAAAGATTTTAAAATATCAGACCCTCTAAATTTCAAAACCTGATTTATAAAGGGGCATCTTAAATGGACAGACTTGGAAACAACAAAAATGTCCTCAACAGGTGAATGGGTAAATATAATATGGATTTTTAAAAATGAAACAGAGTACTACTCAGCCATAAAGAATGATAAATGAGACATTTCTAGCTAAATGGATGCACATTGAGTCCATATACTTAGTGAAATAAATAAGACACAAGTGAATAACAAATAGTTCCTCTGGTGTGAGAAACTGAAAGGTAAATGAGAACCATTATGTATACTAGATAGTGTGAAATTGGAAGAAAATGTTAAGGGAGAAGGGAAAGTAGGGAGGGAGGTAGGGAAGGAAATAAAATAAATATGACAAATGAAGGCAAAAATTGGAACAAAGTTTTTGTAAATGAAGAGGGGTGGTAAAGTTGAAGGGAGGCCAGAAGAATGGGGAAAATAAAAACCAAGATATATCATGTACAGGTATAAAATACCAGTGATGAATGTCATCATATTATATACCTACAATGTACCAAAAAATGTAAAATAAAAAATAAAACAAAAACTGCTGAGAAACAGTGTGTTGTCCCTTGGAAACTTATACCTGTTGTTAGTTTCCTTTCTGTATAATATACACTCCAGTGCAGATATAAAACTCAAACCTGTGTCTCAAAAAAGTCAGAAATATCTACTATTTTGATATAAAGACAATGTTTTAGACAAAATAATATTTAGATATTTCTGTTTTTCTTGTTCATTTTGCTATCTGTGTAGCATATTTTTGTTTTAGCATGGCAAGACTTATTTTATTTTTTGTTAAATCTTTGATTTGTTCATTAGGCCAAAATCATGCTAGAAAAAGTAGTGTATGTTTGTTACAGTATCAGTAGAGAAATAACCAGTCTGTGAGAAAACACCACATTCAAAGGAAGCAGTAGAAAAGCACTCAAAGTTCTGCAGATTCCCACCTGGTTTTCCCATATGGACCTAAAAAGAAATTAACGTACTGTTCTTATGCATTCAATTATTTCAAATTCCAGTCAACACTGTGAATCTACTGGTCACATATTCTCTTCAGTTATATATTTCAGTTCAGAGGGATGACTAACGATCCATATAAGATGATATGAGGTTTTATTTTCTTCCTAAGGGTATTATACACACATCACTGAAGACACCACTTTAACCATGTCAGAATGGCTCACCAGTTATTCATCTAACATGCAATTAAACAAGAGTTTCTGGTAACACAAAAGGTGCAAATAATCCTTAGTATTAATTAAATTTAATCATTACATATTTTATGGTAATTTTCAAGCATTTCATTCTGTTTTCAATGTATTCATTTTCCAAGGAAAATAAAAGATGTTGTGAACTACATGAAAGGGAAACAATTGTGTTTTGGTTTGTATGAGAAAGTTACATAGATTCGTGCTAAATTGTAAGGAATGAAGTAGACTTATGATTCTTTTTCATTTACATAAATACAGTTCAGGGAATACTGCTAATGAAGTGGATGTGAGGTCACCTAGCCACTTTAGGAAAAGGTTACAACTTTATTTTAAGCAGTCCATCAATCATGAATAATGTCATATTCTAGATGAAAGCACTAATCATAAATTTATTTTGTATTCATGAGAGTGGTAACTCTACACCCCCAAAGGAGTTGCACTTATGTCATTTGTTGGTATGGAAAGAAAAATTAAAATATAACCTACTCACCATCTCTTTTCTGTGACTTATATTGAAATGCATGTTGTATTGCTACTGGACATGTAATACATGTTGGGGAAAGCTGGTGTCTTCACTGAGATTACTGAAAGTTAATGAAATCTGGGACAGGAATGAGGACCTAGGGGTTCTGGCTGACATTTTCTATCTTTCAAAGGATATTGAATGGTTGAAGGGTTCCAGCAACAGGGTTGGGAGTGGACATTCACAAATCCCCAGTATATAGGGCACAGGGGGTTGCAGGGTGGATGGGGGAATGGGAAAACTGAGAATTAGATTGTGTCATATACTGGTACAAATTCTCAGTACTATGTGTGATCACAGTGTGTATATATAATGCACCAATAAAGATTCAAGTTAAAAAAAAATAAAAAAATAGAACAAAAAAAGGTGATGTAAGAATCTTCTTGGGAGGCTTGTAGGCACCCATAATTCAACAGGATATTTATCATTGTAAAGGAATAATTTCCTTATTCCTTTCCTCTATTGGACATATTGGAGGAAATCCCTCTTCTTCTTTCTTCTTCAAGAATTCCTTTCCATGGGAAAACACTCATGAGGATTGCCAGATGGATAAAATAATGTCTAACATACACATAAAGTGTGTCTATATTGGACATGTGACACAAATAAAATATATAGACACATATAAAATATACAGACAATACAAAATGTGTCCATCGTCTATATTGGATGATTAAATAGCTTGCTAATTTATTATTTCTATTATTATTATTATTATTATTATTATTGGTCATATCATCATCTCCATTATAAAAATGAGGAATTTTAGTGGCAGATGACTTAAATTCTTAACCTGTCATAATTAGTGGGGCAGCATTAGGGCCAGTGTTTTCCCCCCTGTCATTAGAACAGCACTTATTACATGATATTGTGATGAAAGTCAAGGAATGTTTAATTTTTAGTTACTGTGACTGATTCTATAGTTTTGGTTAAGTCCTTCACTGCCTTCTATCTCACTGGGATTGAGTTTTTCATCTGAAAAAAGAGACATTGGATTTTTTTTTTCTTTTCAATTTGTCTAATTGGACCTGGCACCAAGAAAGTATCTGTAATTAGTCATAGGCAGGATCCACTGCTCCTCAAGAGAGCTCCTGCTTCACTATTGCTCAGATATTTCTGGGTCCTGGAATTTTCAAATACCATACATAGAACTCCATAAGTCTTGATTTTTCTAGAACTCCTCTGAGGTGGCAAAGGGAGACCATTGATGCCACTTTGTTGTATGTGTCTCAGAGGACTTCCTACCCACACATTTCTCTATTCTTGACACTGACATAGTATCTTCATCTTCAGGCTCAAATGGATAGTTTACATATATTGGAATTAATTTCCCTCCTCTTATCACAGCTTTTCTTGCTTTTCACCAACAACTCTCTTTGATAAAACAGATTTATTTGTATCAGAAAAACAGGAGTCACAAACGGTGGAAATTCAAAACATTTCATGGCTACTCCTAGGTCTTTCATGTGCATTCTTCTTCAAAAGACAGGAGCAGAGAACTAACCTCATGGAGTCCAAGGTAATAATTCATTTCTTCAACATGAAAAGGTCCTCTGTCCTATTAGATCAAATGAAATAAAGTAGGGTTTGAAGAACATATCAAATGCCTGGAAATATGATTGTTAGTTCTTTTTAAACCCCAGTTGAAGTTTCTAACTTCTTTTGGTCAAGGTGTATGATTGTTCTATTTCCTAACCAAGTCTGTCTAACTTTCACTTACATTGATGAATATTCAAATCTCACTTCATATTCAATTGAACTTCTTTGGACTCTTCTTTGTTTAGTACATACCTAATAATTTAAACTTTAATCATATTTTAATTTGTATCATTATAATTATTACTTTTAGTATTATAATATAGGATCCTGGGTTCCTTTTGTTTTGTTCTGTTTTGTGGTACCAGGGATCAAACACAGGCCCTTGTGCGTCCAAGGTTGGTGCTAAATCCCCAGCCACTTGAGCTAAATCCCAAGCCCCAAGTTCCATGTTTTTTTTTTTTTTATAAAAGAGGGTATAGGTAGACAAAATACATCGAGTGGAGGCAAACTAAAAGCATTCCATTTAAAATCAGGAACAAGACCAGGATGTCCACTATCTCCACTTTTTTTTTCACATAGTGGTTGAAACATTAACCACAACAATGAAGTAAGAGAAAGAAATAAAAAGAATAAATATACAAAAGGAAAGGAAGAATCAAATTACCATTACTTGCTGACGACATGTACTCTACCTAGAGTAACTCTTGTTACTCTCTTTGTTGCTTAGAATTAAAAACAGCATGATATTTGCAAACAAAAAAAAACACACACACAAAAACAAAACAACAAAATGGAACCTACTAGAAGAGGAAGAAACAACACCAAACACACACCACTACAATATCTTAGACAAAGGGTCCACACAGGTTCAACGGAAGAACACCCTCTTTAATAAGTAGTATAGGAAAAACTACTTTTCTATATCCTGAACATTAAAACTAGGCCAATGTTTTTCATCAAGGACTAAGTAAAGTTGAAATGGAAAGATCTAAATGTTAAAATGGAAACTCTAAATCTTCTGAAATAGAGAATCTGATCTCTAAACATAAAGTTCTAAATAGAGTTCTTTTTGGGTTGGTTGGTTTTGACTCTTGTTGTTAGTTTGTATGAGGCAGGGTCTTCTTTTTTAATTGAATTGTTTATTGGTACAATTTATATACATCTCACAATCACATATAACATTGGGGAATTTGTACCCTTATATGACACAAGTTAATTCTCATTTTTACCCATAACCCTACCCACCCACACCTCCCCACCCCCTTTATACATACTCTTTTTATTTCTGAATCATATTTATTCCTTCCCTTCATTACATTCCCACACCAACTTTCCTATAGAAATTTCCCACTCTATAAAAACTGTCATACATTCTAGAGCTCATTTGCATCTACAGGTGTTCATATCAAAGAGAAGATCCGATATTTGTCTATTTGTGATCTATTGGTTTCACTTATTAGGATATTCTCCAGGTGTCTCCATTTGCACATAAATGAATCAATCTTGTCATTCTTTATGGCAGATTAATACTGCTTTTTATTAAAAAAAAAACATCTTCTTTATCCACTCTCCAGTTGATGGACATTTGGGTTGTTTCCAAGATTGAGATATCACGAACTGAGCTGCTATGAACAAGGGTGTACATCAATCTTTCCAATATGATTTTTAAATTTTTTGGGTATATTCCTAGCAGGGAGATAGCTGGGTCAAATGGGACCCCTAGTCCTAGTTTTCTGAGAAATTTCCACATGTATCTCCACAATGGTTGCAGCAGTTGGTGCAACACCACCAACAGTGGAGAAGGGTTCCTTTCTCCCCACAGCCACGCCAGCACTTATTGTTGGTTGATTTTGTGATAGCAGTCTTTCTTTGTGGAGTGAGATGAAATATCAGTGTTGTTTTCATTTGCATCTCTCGAATGACCAGTGATGTTGAGTATTTCTTTATATGCTTCTTTGCTGCTTTGACTTCTTCCTCTGAAAAGTGTCTGTTCATTTCAGATGCCCAGTTTTGAATTGGGTCTTTAAACTCGGGGAGGCTGATCTGTTTGAGTTCTTTATATATTGTAGATAATAGCCATATGTCTGATAAACAGCTAGTAAAGATTTTTTCCCATGTTGTTGGTTGTCTTTTAGCAGTATCAGCGACTTCTTTTGCTGTGCATAAGCTTTTCAGTAGGATGAGATACCATTTGTTGATTCTTTCTGTTAGTTCTTGTGCTATAGAGGTTTTATTCATAAATTCTCTGCCTAAGCCATTGTCTCCAAGAGATTTACCGAGCCTGTTTTCCATCAGGCTTATTGTTTCTCTTTTAATGTTTAAGTCTCATATCCATTGTGAGTTTAGTTTTGTGCATGGTGAAAGAGATACATCTAGCTTTAGCTTTAGGCCGGTTAAAGCCCAATTTTTCCAGCAACATTTGTTAAAAAGGCTGTCTTTCTTTCATTGGGGATGGTTGCCTCCTTTGTCAAAGATAAGGTGGCTTAGTGTATCCAGAGTTTTTTCTGGGTCTTCTAATCTATTCCTCTGGTTCTCATTTCTGTTACTTTGCCAGTACTATGCAGTTTTTATCACAGCAGCTTTATAGTAGAGTTTTAAATGGGGGATTGTAATACCCCCTGCCATGTCGTGGTTGCTTAGAATTGCTTTTGTTATTCTAGGTTTCTTGTGTTTCCAGATGAATTTTTGTATTCCTTTCTCTAGCTCTGTGAAGTATACCGTTGGAATTTCAATTGGAATTGCATTGTGAAATCTATTTTATCTGCAAACAAGATAGCCACTCCTGCTTTTGTGCAGTTTCCTTGGCATGGAGGATTGTTTTCCAACCTTTTATTTTCACTCTATGGGTTTCCTTCAGATTTAGGTGTGTTTCCTGTATGCCACTCATAAGCTCAGTCTTCAGAACAGAATTTAACAAAACTTTTTATTTTATTTACTGTGTTTAATACTGATATTGGCATTGATTATATTATGGTAAAAAACATGATGTGATTGTTCTGCTCAAATACCTCCCATTTTGTGTCAGAACTGAGAACTCTCAAGGGTCATTACAGATTCAAGGAGGACACCCCAGGAAAGTACTGCATCCAAAAGGCCCCAGATATTAGAAAGAGACCTACAACAAACATTGCCCTGTCATCAGGCAAAGAACAGCATTAGTAACAAGGAAAGAGTAAAAATGAGAAAATACACAAAAAAACAGACACAAAGATCACCACCACAGGGAAATTCAGAGAAAAGGGAAATAGGGAAAACTGAAACTCAAACACCAAGACTCTTGGAGATGGTAACTAAAGCGGATCTAGCAAAACGGAAATCAGAACTCATCTCTGAGATCAAAACAGGGACACTGTCCTATCAGCATAGCAGCCAATGAGCAGAAAAGATATAAACGATGGAAAAGAACAATGGACCATGAGAAGTCAATCCAACAGCTTCTAGATGACTCGAAGAAAAATAATATAAGACTGATTGGAGTCACTGAGGAAGCAGGAGACTGTAAAAGAAATAAAAAAGCTATTGTCAGAGATAACAACAAAAAAACTTTACAGGAAAAGAAATAGACATACAGATAAATGAGGCTTATAGGACTCTAAAATGCCGTGACATAAAAATATCTACATCTAGACATGTAATTGTCAAGGATCCAGATGCACAACAAATGAATGAAATCCTGAAAGCAGTGAGAGAAAGGAAGAAAATCACCTACAAAGGGAAGCCCATTAGGTTCACAGCAGACTTTTCAACACAAATACTCAATGCAAGGAGATCATGGAGAGAAGTATTTCAAGTTTTGCAGGAAAACAACCTCCAACCTAGACTGTTGTATCCTGCAAAACTATCTTTCAGAATAGACGGGGAAATAAGATACTTCCATGACAAAGAGCACCTGAAAAACTTCACAAATATGAAACCTGCACTTCAAAATATGCTTAGGAACATTTTGGAAAAAAGCACAGAAAATTCCATTCCCACAAGACCCAGGAGAGTGAATTCATTGGGGTAAACAAGAAACTAAATAGAAAAGGGGAAAAGCAAAGAAGAAAAGAACCAAGAACAGGGAAACATGGCAGCTCTGAATATGTCCATGTCAGTCATAACTATTAATGTCAGTGGACTCAATGGGCCAATTAAAATACACAGACTAGCAGATTGGATCAAGAAGCAAGATCCTACAATCTGCTGTACCTTTATGTCCATATGCCAAAATTTAGAATTAATCAGCAACGTGTATACAACATTTAGATTGTAAATGTACCCCTGAACCCTTTGGAGATAAGAGGTCACTGGGGAATCAGGGAGGTAGGGGACAGAAGGAGAGTGAAATAGGGTTAGATTTATGAAGATACCTATACTCTCGAACCTCATATATGCCAGCGGTAATAGAGGACAAAATGGCATATATAAAATAGTACCGACTGTATGCTGTAAGACTGTTAGAGTCTTTGCACACCTTCTTATAACAGTAGAGGAGAAGAAATAGGGCAGCCTAAGAGTCTTTTATTTCTGGGTATTGCTTCTGACAGGAAGATAGGAGAGGGTGTGTGGACTAGAGGTGAATAGAGGGATCTAGGAGTAGATGGCAAAATAGAAGCTAGATTCCTTTTTTTTTTAAATCTTGCCTGGTCTCTCTGCATGGCTGCAGTGGGGAGGGATGCAGGAAATGGCTCTGGCTCCTCTCGTATCTGGGTCCTCACAATGCAGCTCTGGGATGTGGTCGGGGCTGGCCGGCAGGCTTCAATCCTCCATGGTGGGGATGGCCCCCTGGGTCTGTACCTGACTCCTCACTGCACGGCTCCTGGGTGGCACAGCCTGGTTGGTAGGCCTCAGTCCTCTGCTGCTGGGAACAGAATGGCACCTGGTAGCTGAGTCCACACTGCTTCGGGGTGCATTGGTCCAGTGGCCAGGCCTTGGCAGGGTCTAATTCAGGCTAGTCCTGAGCTCACTATGTAGCCCAGGCAAACCTCTATCTTAGCAATCCTCTTGCCTCTGACTCCTGAGTGCTGGGATTACAGGCATGACCCAACATGCCCTACCTAAATAAAGTTCTTGAGGACATAAAGGTTGATAATGAGCTTATGAAGAAAACCCAAACTTCACTAGAAATAATGCAAAGAATGAACAATATAATATCACCTTATTAAAAAGTGTTGGCAGTGCAAAAAAAAAAAATCACCAATAAAGTGAAGAGACAATCCAGAGTGGGAAAATCTTTAACCAATAGCCCCTCGGATAACAGATTGACATGTAGAACATACAAAGAAAAAAAATTAGTCATAGCCACCTAAATTTAAAGACACAATCCAGAAATGTGCATCTGAAATGGAAAGACACATCTCAGATGAAGAAGTAGAAATGGCAAATAAATATATGAAAAAAATAGTTCAACATTACCTGTCATCTGAGAGATGCAAAATGAAAAAATAAGTGCTGAGATTTCCATTTCACTCTGGAAAGAAGGATTATTATCAAGAGATCAACAATGGGACCAGAGATTTAGCTCAATGATTCCTATGCCAGCTTAGCAAACACATCATCCCTAATTTGATCCCCATTAAACACAGACAGCAGCATCAGGTTGTGACTCATACCAACAAGCAATCACTATGACATACCACAATTCTAGGTGTGGTGGCTCACACCTGTAATCCCAGCATTGGTGGGGGCAGAAGCAGGAGGTTTTGCCGAGTTCCAGGCTTTTCTGGGTTAACATAGTGAGCTCAGGGCCAACTTGAGCTACAAAGCAAGATGCTGTCTCAAAAAAGAAAAAAAAAGTAAAAGAAATCAACAATAAATGCTGATGAGGCTGTGGGGAAAAAGGAATCCTTCTCTATTGTTGGTGGGAGTGCAGACTGGTCCAAGCACTGTGGAGATCAGTGTGGAGTGTCCTGTAAAAATCAGGTTGAGCAATACTATTTCCTTATTGGCTATCTTCCCAAAAGCAATAAAAATGTAATACAATGATATATAGGCAACCATGCTTATGGCATCACAGTTAGTTATAATTAAATCTTGGACGCAACTTGAGTGGTCATCAAACATTGAATGGATAAAAAATATGTGTATTTTTCTTTACAGTGGGGTACAACTCAGCCACAAAGGAAGATAAATGTGAGATCTTTATAAATATATGGATACAATTTGAGATGATACTCTTTTTAAAAAATTTTTGAACCTTTATTGCTACATTACATATACACTTCATGATTATGTTCAACATTCAGAACTTATACCATTATATGACGTGACTCAATTCTCATTTTTCACCTTCCACACTCACCTTAAAACCTTCTACCCCATAAGCACAGGCTTTCTTTCCTTTTTTTAACCATCAATTTTTTTCTTTCCCCTCATTTCTTACCTCTAAACCCGATTTCCCTTTGAATATTTACTATTTCACAAGATCTATCATGCATTCTAGAACTCATTTACATCTTAAGTTTTTCATACCAGTGGAAAAAGATACAATATTTACACATCTATGTCCTATTTATTTTACTTAGGAGTATATCCTTAAGGTACTTTTGTTTGAGTAGAAATGATGCAAAGGTATTTTTTATGGCAGAGTAATACTTCATTTTATTAATAAAACCCCACATCTTCTTTGTCCAGTCTCCAGTTGATGGGATTTTTTATTTTTTAAGATTTAGCTATCATGAACTAAGCTGCACATATGTTGTTGTAATATGAATCTTGTAATTCTTTTGTGTATACCTCTATCAGGTGAATAGCAGGGTCAAATTGGACCTCAAAGCCTAGTTTTTGAGGAATCTTCACACTGATCTCCATAGTGGTTATACCAGTCTACATTCCCAGCAACAGTGGACCAGGGGTCCTTCTTTTCCCACAGGCTTACAGGCATTAGTTGCTGGCTAATTATGAAATAGCAGTTATCTTTTGTGGGACTGAGATGAAATCTTAGTGTTGATTTCATCTGCATCTCTTGAATAACGAGTGATGTCGAGCATTTCTTCATCTACTTCTTAGCTGTTTTACTTCTTCCTCTGAAAAGTGTCTGTTCATGTAATCCCCGCACCTGGGAGGCAGAGACAGGGGGATTGCTGAGTTCGAGGCTTGCCTGGGCTACACAGTGAGCTCAGGGCCAGCCTGAACTACAAAGCGAGACCCTGTCTCAAAAAAAAAAAAAAAATGTCTGTTCATTGCAGATGCCCGTTTTTGAATTGGGTGATAAAATTTGGTGAAACTGATTTTTAAATCTCCTTATATATTCTAAATAATGGCCCTTTCTCTGGGGAACAGCTGGTAAAGATTTTTTTTCCGTATTGTTGGTTGGCTTTTCACACTGCCAGTG
>PVIC010034794.1:0-19394 GCA_004025085.1 Thryonomys swinderianus | reverse complement strand
GCTGGCCCTGAGCTCACTATGGTGCCCAGGCAAGCTGCCGCAAACTCAGCAATCCTCCTGTCTCTGCCTCCTGAGTGCTGGGATTACAGGCGTGAGCCACCACGTCTGGCATTGACTTGTTGACCTTTTGAGACAGGGTCTTATTGTGTAGTTCAGACTGGCTTTGCACTCACTGTGTAGGTCAGGCTGGCCTCCTACTCAGGGTGATCTTCCTCTGCCTCCCACGGCTGGGATTACAGGCATGTAACACACCTGGTGTTAAACTACTTTTTTTTTTTTTTTTTTTTTTAAGTTTTTTTGAGACAGTCACTTTGTAGTTCAGTCTGGCCCTGAGCTCACTGTGTAGCCCAGGCAAACCTGGAACTCAGCAGTCCTCCTGCCTCTGCTTCCTTAGGGCTGGAGTTATAGGCATGAGCCACCACTTACTGCATTGTGGTGCGTGGTACTGATTGCTGGTGGGCATGATATGTGGTACCAGGGATCCAACTGGGGACCTTGCATTTGGCAGGCATATGCTGGAACCACTGAGCTAAAACCCTAGCCATTGATTTAAATTCTTGCAGACTTGAATTGTGTTACTTTTGGTGAAACTGGTTAATCTTATTTTTTTCCTAAAATTGAAATTTTGATTGACTTCATATTCTTAGTACCCCCCCCCCTCCCCTCACCCCATTCTTCTGTGGATCTTAAAAATTTCTGGGTGGGTCCTCAAAAACTCCCCCCCCCCAAACTTTAAATCTAGTAATGCTGCTTTATGAATTTACAAGATGAGAATAAGCTTTTTTCTGCCTAGTTCTTTTAGTTTAGCAAATTTTTCATTTGGACAGCTGGTGTGTTTCCCTGAAAAACAGCAGGGGGAGGTGTTACATCTTCTGCCTTCCTCCTGTGGAAACCTGCCAGGACTGGTGCTGCCTGGATTTTATCAAATGGAGCATTTGGTAACATCATTAATAAGAATTTGTCCATAGGCATTTGTTAATTATGTAGAGAGCTTTTCTGTGAATAAGATGGTGAGTTATTATCCATCTCAGGGTTCCTGAACAGGGTTCTGATACTGCCTTTCCACCATCACAGCTTTATTTTCACTTCACAAATTCATTTGACCTGCACATAATCTGTTGTGTGTTGTTTGAAAATGTTCTCTCTCCCTCCCTCCCTCCCTTCCTCCCTTTCGCTCTCTCTCTCTCTCTCTCTCTCTCTCTCTCTCTCTCTCTCTCTCTCTCTCTTTTGCTCTTTGTGTCTCTTTCCCTCTCTCTGTCTGTCTATCTGTCTCTCTCTGTTTTCCTCTCTGCCTCTCTCTGTCTTTTTGGAGACAAGGTCTCTCTTTCTATTTCAGGCTGGCCTTGAACTTTTGGCTATCTTCTGCCTCAGCCTCTGAGTGCTGGAATCACAGGTATATACTGCAATAACTGGGGCCATATGTAGTCTTTTGTGCCTACATAATGTGTTCAGGGTTCATCCATTTGTATTATTTTGCTAATGCTTTGTTACATGGATTTTCCACATTTTATTTATCCATCTACTTGGTTTTTAATGTATTTATCTTTTTCACTATTGGTTTTCTATTTACAGCCATTCTTGGGAAAGTGCTTCTACCAGTCTTCAGGGGTTAACACTAAATACCAAGATTGTTTTTCATTTCTGTTTTCCTAATTAAGCTTCAAACATCTGTGTAATCACTGTTTTAGGCAGTGCTTTGAATTAGTCCATTTTATTTTGAAGAACAAAGAACATGACACATTATAGTTTTAGTAAGGGTGTTAATTTTATGGATTCCATATTAGTCAAGCATAATTCTGAATAAAGAGCATAGGAGCTTAACCCTTTAAACACCTGTAGACAGATAATTTGTTTGGAGCAGTGATTCTCACCTATGGCAGATTTGCTTCCCAGAGGACATGGAGCATTACCTGAGATGTTTTCTTCCATTGCTGATGAGGAGAATGGGTTGTGCTACTAGGATCCACATGGGAGGAGGTTAGGAATGGTGCTGCACAACTGCCACAATGAACCACTATCTGCCCCAGCTGTTCACTACACCAACACTGAGAAGCCTTTGTTTAGGGTTAGCAGTGTGTTTTCCTTAATCCATGAAGTAGAGAGATACAATAGAAGTCTGGTTCCATGATGGCAAAGTTCAGTAATAGTCAAAAACTGAACTGAAAAACATTTTCATACCCTCCCCTTGAGACATGTTCCCTTTGAGTCGCCCATGCTGGCCTGGAACTTGCCATTCTCCTGCCTCAGCCTCCCGAGTGCTGAGATTATAGGTGTGTGTGTCAATGCGCTCGAAAACATTTTTGTTTTAGGTCCCTCCCCCCACCCCGTTTGAGACATGCTCTCACTGAGTCACTCATGCTGGGCTGGAACTTGCCACCCTCTTTCTCAGCTTCCCAAGTGCTGGGATTACAGGTGTGTGTGCTACCATGCTCGCTAAAGACTACGCTTAATTAAATGCATAAGGAGGTAATTGGTTATGTGTGCTTTAGCAGCAGGAGTTTTCATTTCTACTGGAAACTTGGGGTACTTCATCTTCAAGAATTTTTCAAATAAGGACAACATACTATTTCCTATTTAATTTTAATTCGGTTGCTACTTGTAACAGAATTTTACTGTTCTGGATATTTTTCACCTTTTTTTTTTTTTTTTTTTGAGACAGGGTTTCACTTTGTAGTTAGGGCTGGCTCTGAGCTCACTATGTAGCCTAGGCAAGCTTCGAACTCAGCAATCCTCCTGTCTCTGCCTCCCAAGTGCTGGGATTACAGGTATGAGCCACCATGCCTGGCGCTGTGGTATGTGGTGTTGATTGCTGGTGGGCATGAGTCTCCACGCCCAGCATTGTATGTGGTTTCCGGGGATCGAACTCAGGACCTTGCGCTTGCGAGGCAGGCACCGGAACCACTGAGCTAATCCTCCGGCCCTATTTTTCACCTTTTGCAGTGGTCTCATATTTGTTTTTGTACATTACCAGGAATTGAACTCAGGACCTTGTGGTTTGTCAGGCAGGCAGT
This sequence comes from Thryonomys swinderianus, assembly GCA_004025085.1. NCBI lineage: Eukaryota > Metazoa > Chordata > Mammalia > Rodentia > Thryonomyidae > Thryonomys > Thryonomys swinderianus. Next base: position 16,383 of record PVIC010034794.1, on the reverse strand, counting down.
GGCACCATCATATCACTGGGGAAAAACTAAGCTATCTTATTTGTCATAATCTCCCAGTCCTAGTTCATAGTGTCTCCTGAGTCTCTTGGAGATGTAGAGCTGCCCTGGATAGCAGACCTGTGAGGGATGAGCACCTTAACTCAGTGCCTGTGCTTTGTGAGGCAAGGCCACTCTCTGAGTGGGCTCGTTATTCACATTCCTTCATTAAGTATGTGTTCTGATATCAAGTACATAGATGCTTAGCAGGACCAACTGCGTTTAAATAATAACCATGCAGAGAACTGCGCATGAGTTCTTCAGCCATTGGCTTGTATGGCTGGATTGGTCAGGTGGAAGAACTTTATAGCTGGAAAATAGCTCTCAGTACCATAGCCATTTCAATGGAAAACAGTGTTTTTTCTGCATGCATTTATAGTTCTGCTGAGTTTGTATTTCAGGGTCACCTTGCAGCTTCATCAGGGATTCTCTGCCACATTTTGAGGTATTCTCCATCACAGGTTGCTGATTTTGAGAAATGCCTTGTTTTTAATGCAGCAAATACAAGTGGTAGAGTGACATTTTCTTTTCCAAAGCAAAAGGCACCCCCCCCCTCCGCCCCGGCATGTTGATATGAAAAAGAACAGGAAAAGAAAATTGATTTCCCTTTGAAAGCAGTCACCCAGCTGTAGCCTGCCACTGTGGCTTCTATCACATGCTGCTGCAGCTGCTTCTCAGGGCAGCAAGGCCCACGGAGCAGGCTGCTCACTTAGGTCCTCCATATCTGGACTGGACCTAATGTTGTTAAAGGAGACATGGTAATTGAAAAACCAGTGAAGGCAGAGGTACTTGAGGTGCTTTGGTTACTAATCTAGGCATTCAGAGATAGTGGATTTGAAAGCAGGTTTGTTTGGAATGACACTAACCACTCATGGAAAATAACTCCTAGGAGCCAGGTGTGATGGTGGATACCTGTGATCCCAGCACATGGGAAGCTGAGGTAGGAGATCAGTGTGAGATCGAGACCAGCCTAGGGTGCGTAGTGAGTTCAAAGCCAGGCTGAACTATATAGCAAGACTCTGTCTTGCAAACAACAACAGCAACAAAAACCAAACCAAACCAAAACACCTCCTAAGATCAAGTAAAATGAATACTCCTCAGTTGCTGTTTCCATCTTAGTAGCCTGCAGCAGAACCACATTCACTTAGCTCGCTATATTGGACAACCTGGCTTGCAAAGGATACGTCATTAAAGCTAGGCAGTCTTGTGCATGAGGCGTGGGGACTGGGGCTGGAGATGGAGCTCAGCAGTAGGGTGCTTGCTAGTGTGTTTAGGCCCTTGTCTGGCACCTTAGCTTCAGTCTGCAGCCTGGGGCTGGCTGGAAGGATGAACTCTGGAGTCAGTGACGTGGGTTTATAATCTGGGTGTAACACATTTACTGTGTGATTCTGGTCAATTTGCTCAGCTTTTCTGTGCTTACTTTGGCATTGGTGAAAGGTACATAGTAGTAGTTTCTTCTACATAGGGTTAGAGCTAGGGTAATCATATTTTCTGGTTTGGGTTGCATATGTTTTTCCTACATAATTACTAATGTGTCTCTTCACTCTCACACGTGTTTCAGCTTGAATGATAAATTATGCTGTCACCCTCAGTGTAGTGAAGATTAAGCAAGTTAATGTGTAAAATGCTTAGTGCATATTAAGTGCCCACTGAACGTTAGCTGCTTTATTATTTTAGGAGCTTCCGTTATCTGTTCTGCCCCCTCCCCTTAAGGGACAGCTGTTTAATGTAATACTTTTAAGTCAAATTCCTCCCACCTGAAATATCTTTCTATTTGCTTCTCCTTATACTATTTATGGTTTATGAGCCAGCTCAATTACACTTCAGTTATTCATGAAATATTTTCCCCAAATAAGCCTCCTCCTAATGCCCTCTTTATTGATCTAGCTTATGTGTGAGAGGGATAGAAAGAAGTAATTTATCTCTCATCTTAATGTGTCAGACAGTGAATTAAGAACTGCAATAAAAAGAGCAAAGCAGTCAAGGGTCGGTTCCTCACAGGACTTTGAGTTTGAAGGTGGAGATAAAGTTAATCAAGTCATACAAATAAATGTGAAGTTACAGATATGGAAAGGGCTGTGATGGGAATCTAACCTCGATTTTGGGCAAGAAAGGGTGCTTGATGGAGTTGCTGTTGAGATGTGACTGAAAGAAAAGCAGGAGACCCTGGGGCGGGAGAGAATGTGTGATGGGCAAAGGGGAACTTGCTGGGAGGAGGCCAGTGATGCGATAGAACAGGACAGTGGTGTGAGAAGAGGCCTTGCAGGACATGGTAGGGGTTTGGCTTTTCATCTAGCAGGAAGTTACTGGAATATTTGCAGGTGGATCGACATTTTGTTACTAGCCTTTTGAAAGCCACCTGGCTGCACAATAATACAGGTACATTAATATAGATCACCTGTGTGTCCATAGTACCTGAGGATTGATGCACACACAGTAGATTGACCAAGAAGAAAGTAGAGGATGACAAGTGAGGGCTCTAGGCTAACAGAACTTCTGTTCAGTCATGTAGCAGCTGTGGCTCATGAGCAAGCAGAGGAGCAGTTAGGCCCAGGAGAGACACATGTCCAGAAAACCAAAGGGAGAGAGTTTCCAGAAGGTGTGTGTTGTGTGTTCCCACCTGTTGCAAAGTGCATATTGTGCTACACATTTTCAGTACTTCATTTAGTAGGACAGGGATGTTTCTTAAGGAAAAATAGGATGTTTGTATGTGCTATTGGGTGTTATCTACTATAATAAGTCATAACTGAAGGAAATAATGTGTTACTGTGAGCACTTGTGAAGCTGTCATCTGCAAATTCATTTACATATGTATATTTCACTCTGAGTAGCAGCCTGTGGAATAGCAGGATACTGTCCTTATTTTACAGCAATGCAACTGTGACTCAGACAGGTAGAGAACTCCCCAAGGCACCTGGCATATGAGGAGAGTGTAAAGACCTTGTGTCTGGCTTCTTAGACCAATGTTCTTAATTCCTTCATGGGGCCAAACTTCTTGGGACAGTAATGGAGGAAGTGGTTTTCTTAAATGAGGTTTGTACCTTGTGTGTGACTAACATTTTGATGTTTTTGTCTGGATTGGTTCTGAGAAATAGTGTGAAGTGTTTGTGGTAGTCTGGGCTTTATTTGAAGAGATAAAATGATGTCTATAGAAGTGGAAGTAATGTGAAATAATGAGTCTTTATCATTGACTGTTGAAGGTATTAACTCTGATTAGATTAAACAAAATTAAGCCAGCTGACTAAATTTTTGTTAAAGTAAATGTTGTACTGCTTGATAATAAGGAAACTATAAATGAAATGCTTTTTTACTTTAATGAATCCTGAGATACTAGTTTTGGGAATGGATAATATATGTTTGTTTGGTATATCCTTTCCACTCAAGCATAACTAATAAATATTTTTAGGAATGCTAAAATTTTTACCACAATTTTATTTTCACTCACTTTCTTGGTGATTTTACTTAGCGTCATGGCTTTATAGATCACATTAAAAATGGAATTTTACACCTTTATTTTCCTCATACCAGAGAAAAGGTACGATATTTACACATCTCTCCTATTTAATTCACTTATGAGTATGTAAATGAGTTCTAAAATGTATGATAGGTATTGTGAAATAGTAAGAAAATATTCAAAGATAAAAAAGTGGTAGGGATAAGTAAAGAAGGGAAAGAATTTGATGGTTAAAAAAAGGGGGAAACAAAGCTTATGTATATGGGGGTGGAGGGTTTTGTGGGCAGGAAGGGAATGGTGAAAAATGAAAATTAAGTGGTGTCATGTATTGGTCCACATTCTCAAGTCTACGTGGTAGACAGGTTTGCTCATTGGGGGTTGTCTCCCGAGTCCCAGCAGATCTCTCTGCTCCCCTGGATGGCTCTCTCCCTGCTTTTTGTCTGTAACCTTGTAGCCCTGCCGCCAACTCCTGCTTGATGCCCAGGCACAAATTCTCAAAGTCGATTGTGATCATAACGTGTATATAAAATATACCAATAAAATAAATTTTGAAAAGCCTTAATTATTTTCTCCAGCCAAGGTCTCTAGCTTCTTAGAATCTGTGTATGTTTAGGCTGTGGGGTCAAGCCAGGGCCTTATGCTGAGTATGTGCTTCACCTCTGAGTTCCACCTTGGCCACCTTGTATGGTTGTCACAGGTTTCTCAAACTCAACATGGTACTTCACACCGAAGCTCCAGTCGCTCCCCTCATCCATCAGTCACACAGGCCTTCTTGAGTTGTTCTTCACTTCTTCTCTTACCCTTCGCCTCCCAGTTGTCAGCTGCCCTGACCTCTTCCCTGCATAACTGTAGGGAGCATCCTCTCTCATCAGTCTTTTTTTTTTTTTCTTTTTGTTAGTTGGACTATAATTATTATCTTTTTTTTTTTTTTTTTTTTTAAAGACAGGGCCTCGCTTTGTAGTTCAGGCTGGGCCTGAGCTCACTATTTAGCCTAGGCAAGCCTCAAGCTCAGGAATTCTCCTGCCTCTGCCTCTGCCTCTGCCTCCTGAATACTAGGATTACAGGTGTGAGCCACCAGCGCTGGCATTGTGGTATGTGGTGCAGATTGTTGGTGGACTTAAGTCACCACACCTGGTATTGTTGTATGTGGTTACTGGGGTCAAACCAGGGAATTTGGACTTGCTAGGCAGGTGCTGGAACCACTGAGCTAAATCTCTGGCCCAAGAAAGTATTTTAACTTTCTTGAAGAAATATTTTTTGGGGGGATGGTGAGAGGGCAGAGTGAGCATGGGTACGTGTAGGAAACAATGTCTTTGAGGCATTGGAGACCCAGGAGGCAATAGGAACTAACCAGATCATAGAGGATTGAATTTACAGGCTGCCTTCCTACTCATTGGTTGTGTGGCCTTGTGTGTAGCATCTCTTCTCAGTTTTGTAATCTATGAAGTGGGGATGACAGCCACCTTCCAGGTCACAGTCCGAAGCTGCAGGTTGCTGTCGTAGTTGTATTGCCTCCTCTACAGATGCTTTTCAGGTCGAAGTGACAGCTGTTTCTCAGTACAGTGCCTGTGCTTGCTCTCTGAGCTCTTATTTTCAATGTTATCTTGTGGTGTATAATGATTATTGTTGCTCAGACAATTATGGTTAATATGTTGGTTGAGAAAAACATTTCCCCACTGAGCTGTCTTTTAGAACTAGATATAATTGGAACTGGATTTACTTTTAACTTCAGAATACATGTGGTTAACTGACAGTTGGCCATATAAATATTTATTTGTTAATATATATTTGTACACTAACAAATGTATATAAGTGGAGCCAATTTTGAGATTACTAAGGACGTTGACTTTATATTTATGTACCCTTGCATGTGTTCATATATACCTTACACTGAAGTTCATCTTGTGCTGTCTTTTCTGTTGTGTCTTGAAATTTTTTCTCATCCTCACTTTTGGCAAAAAAGGGTTCTCTTTGTCAGTAGAAACATTGTATAATTTTAGAGTGAGCAGTTTTGCATGTACAATTTGGATTTATTTTTTCCTTTCTGAGTGTTGAAATAAAATTTTTAAGGACAGTTTTCTGAAGCAGTTATCTTGTTAACTCTAAGGAGTTAACAGCTTAAATTCAGAAGCCTTTCTGTCCCAAACTGCAATTAAGAGGAGGTTTTTAAGCTAAGAACCTCTTTTTTGGCCTCCCAGGAGACACTGATAAATTTTCAGTGTCTTTGAGAGGAATGTGTTAGGAACTTTGTTAGCTGATAGACGCCTTCTTGTACGGTCTGTATGATGGGCTTGGGTATGTGGTAAATTTAGGCTTGGTGGAGAAAGTGCTATGTCTGTATTTTCACTTGCTAATTCCAGTGGCCTCCTAGTGATTTGGGAGTTTCTTACTGTCGGTTTAGCAGATGATTCATCTTTGCAAAAGTTTTGTACGCACTAGAGTAATTTTTCCTTTCCACGAAATATGCTGAGAAAATTGAAATCCAATCTGAAAATGTATTTCCTATGTGGAAAGAAGTACTAGGTTTGTGCTGTGTGCCTTCTGACATTGCTTATGGATGATCACTATTACTGCTCTTTCTTTGGTATCTCCCAAAGGCTGTTGCTGACATTTTTTATCCTTGAATTCTTATGGATAATTGGCATGCTTATGGGAGTGGGCCCTCACCTCCCCCGTCAGGTTTGATCTCAGAGCTTCAGAGAGAGTCTGATAATTTTATGGTTTGGGCATGACCAAAGAGAATTTTCTCTGCATTTGAGGCATATAATTGCATCTGATTTATCTGTTGCTGTGTAAGTAAACAGGAGCATTCTTTTGTTTGTTTGCATATGTTGTTTCCTATCTGGACCTCCTTAGCATGAGAAACAGATGGCTCCCACATTGATCACTGGCTTCCTTTTGTTCCATTTGAATGTGGAAAGCAAGGATTATAAGGTGTTCTTCTTTCACTGTTTTTTTTGGAGACAGTTCTCGCTTTGTAGTCCAGGCTGGCCCTAGCTCACTATGTAGCCCAGGCAAGCCTTGAACTCAGCAATCCTCCTGCCTCTGCCTCCTGAGTGCTGGGGGCACTGTGGTATGTGGTATTGATTGCTGGTGGGAGTGACTCACCATGCCCAGCATTGTATGTGGTTACCGGGATGAAACTCAGGGCCTTGTGCTTGCGAGGCAGGTGCTGAACCACTGGACTAAATCTACGGCCCTTTCATTGTAGTTTTAAACACCTGGTACTCAGATAGTATGTAATGAAAATTTTTGAACAGATGAGGTATTGGAGACCATGATAAAAGATTAGCTAAGATACATTATTGGTATTAGGAATTCTTAAATGGCTTTAAACAAATGTACTTTTTCACCTCCTGTAAACTTTTTATGAGAATTGTGTTTGTTTGGGGTTTGGGACTCAATCTTCTCGTTGCATTCTTACAACAATTTGAGATTTTTCTTGTTGGATTTAGTTCCTGTGGAGTTTATTAGGGAAATTGTTAATGGTAGAAATTTGGAAGAATGTAAAAACCACCAAATATTTCCTGAGACCCAGAGGTTATTTTTAGGAGCTGTTTTTAGTTTTTTAGTTTTGTTAAAGGAGAGGTAATAAGTGTTTAGAACTAAATGAGAAGGGGAGTTTGAGAAGATGTGTACAGTGTAATGAAGGCTAATTGAAAGACTCTTGCTTTGAAACTATCACTCCTCATTGGTGCCGAGCATATTTCCTTCCTTCCTTCCTTATTTATTTATGAGACAGGGTCTCGCTTTGTAGTTCAGGCTGGCCCTGAACTCACTATGTAGCCCAGGCAAGCCTGGAACTCAGCAATCCTCCTGTCTCTGCCTCCCGAGTGTTGGGATTACAGGTGTGAGCCACCACGCCCCGCACTGTGGTATGTGGTATTGATTGCTGGTGGGTGTGAATCTCCATGCCCAGCATTGTATGTGGTTATGGGGATTGAACTCAGGACCTTGCGCTTGTGAGGCAGGCGCCGGAACCACTGCACTGAGTCTGCGGCCCTGAGCATATTTATTTTTGAAAGGAGCTCTGGAAATTTGGAGAAGTAGGTAAATGTCTTAAGAAGATAGTCCACTGATGTGACATCCTGAGATGTTTACCACACAGTTCTCCACTTTAGGATTTTTTTCAGGTGGAAATAATGTTTCCTACAGGTTCTTTGCTCCTTTAAATTTATATCATGAGTTATGACTTACCATTTATAATTATTTTCATTATGTGTTGTCCACTAAGGGTACACTTTACTTTTCCTTAAAGAAAAAACTGGTGGGCTGGGCGTGGTGGCTCACGCCTGTAATCCCAGCACTTGGGAGGCTAGAGACAGGAGGATTGCTGAGTTCGAGGCTTGCCTGGGCTACATAGTGAGCTCAGAGCCAGCCTGAACTACAAAGCGAGACCCTGTCTCAAAAAAAAAAAACCAAAAAAACAAAAAACTGGTGGGTAGGGGAATGGGAAAAAGTGAAAATTAAGTCATTTCATATACTGGTACAAATTCTCATTGTTGAGTGTGATCGTGATGTGTATATAAAATGTACCAATAAAATAAATTAAAAAACTGGTATACAGGAGGACAGTTTACTCATATGTCTGCAGATTTTTTTTTTTTTAAACAGGATCTTGCTCTGTAGTTCATACTGGCCTTGACCTTACTATGTAGCAATGGCTGGCCTTGAAGTCACAGAGATCCTTCTGTATCTGCCACTACTCCCGGCCAGATGGTTTTTAATATGGACATTGTAAAAAGGCCCCAACCATTTACTAGTTGAGGCCAAAAACTATATAGTGACTGTATATCATTTAACTTTTTAGTTGTGGCAGGCATTTTTAGAGAAATCCAAAGGATGAGTAGGAGATTTAACAAAACATTTTATGAAGAAAATGGGAGGAGGGCCGGAGATTTAGCTCAGTGGTTCCGGTGCCTGCCTCGCAAGCGCAAGGTCCTGAGTTCGATCCCAGTAACCACATAGAATGCTGGGCGTGGTGACTCACACCCATCAGCAATCAATACCACATACCGCAGTGTGGGGCGTGGTGACTCACACCTGTAATCCTAGTACTTGGGAGGCAGAGACAGGAGGATTGCTGAGTTCTAGGTTTGCCTGGGCTACATAGTGAGCTCAGGGCCAGCCTGAACTACAAAGCAAGAACCTGTTTCAAAAAAAAAAAAGGGGAGGAGACATTAACATAAAACAATTTCTTCCTCTTTTGTTTCTCTGTAGCATTTTTGAAACGTTGGGGTTGTTGGAGTGGTTGGATTTTCCCTGGAATTGAGTGAGAAATTCAGAAGACTGAAGCCCAGGCTTACAGTCTACCTTTCACGGAGGCCTAGCCGTGAGAGGACAGAAGAAGGCACGTGGAGAATCATGACAGCTGACAAAGACAAAGACAAAGACAAAGAGAAGGACCGGGACCGAGATAGGGACCGAGAAAGAGATAAAAGAGACAAAGCAAGAGAGAGTGAAAATTCAAGGCCACGCAGGAGCTGCACCTTAGAAGGAGGAGCCAAAAATTATGCTGAGAGTGATCATAGTGAAGATGAGGACAATGACAACAACAGTGCCACCACGGAGGAATCCACCAAGAAGAGCAAGAAGAAACCACCAAAAAAAAAATCTCGGTATGAAAGGACAGATACTGGTGAGATAACATCCTATATCACTGAGGATGATGTTGTCTACAGACCAGGAGGTAAGGAGTGGTACATTTGGGTCTTCTCAGAGCTTGTAGGAGAGAAATGATCTTAGCATTTTTTTTGAAAGAAATGTCTTTTTTACATGTAAAGCAAGGTTGGAACCTGAAAGAGTAGACAGTACTTTTGGGTAGGAAAACTTAGTAAGTATGTGACCCTCCTTGGGCCTGTTAGATTTAACCACTTCTTGCTTATGTCTTCTTTGACTTGGCCTCTCTCTTGGTTTGTGTGTTTGTAAGTTCTTGCCTTGTTTTTTCATGCCACTTGTTCTTTCTTAATCATCTGCTTGGTATTTTCCATCTTTTGGATTCACCCTTGCTTTTCACTTTGATCACCCATAAATTAGGTTGTAATGACTGCAGAGTGGAATATATACATGGTGGAGACAAATAAACCTTAAGATTCTTGTAAACAGGAAATGTTTTGTTGGAATAATATTGGCCAGAAGTTAGATAGGTCTTTTTAATGGTGTTTAGATCAAAGTTTTATTTCTCCCGTTGGCCTCCTTTTCCAAAGTATTGAATTTGAGCCTCACAAATTAGTGGTAATGGATGAAGCCAACTAACTTGTACACTTCTCCAGAAAAGGTACTTTGGTCATTCATTGTATTCAAGGTTATAGTTTTCCTCAAAGATAGAGACCCAGCTTTTTTTTTTTTTTTTTTGAGACAGGGTCTCGCTTTGTAGTTCAGGCTGGCCCTGAGCTCATTATGTAGTCCAGGCAAGCCTTGAACTCAGCAATCCTCCTATCTGCCTCCGGAGTGCTGGGATTACAGGCGTGAGCCACCATGCCCCGGCACTGTGGTATGTGGTATGTGGTATTGATTGCTGGTGGGCGTAAGTCTCCATGCCCAGCATTGTATGTGGTTACCAGGGATCAAACTCAGGCCCTTGAGCTTGCGAGGCAGGTGCTGGAACCACTGAGCTAACACTCAGGCCCAAGACCCAGGTTTTTGATGAACTAGTTGGAAACAGGTGATTCAGAACCTACCAATTCCTGACAAAGTCTTTTTTTCATTGGAAAGATTTTGTGTTTTAAGATGGTTTTCTTATAAGAGCCAGGAAAACTGATGAAGGTCATTTTGGTTGAATGACTTACTTTGCAGAGGAATGACTGTGATTTCATAGGAGATATATAGTTAACAGATTAAAGACACCACTCTGATGTTTTTCCAGGAAAGGGATTCACTGTGTTATGTCACTATGTCAAATCAGGAACAGTTACTTTATTGATGAGTACTCTTAACTGTTCTGAACTTCACATAAAGTTCTAGATTTCTTTCTCTCTCTGTGTTTTGATTTCCCAAAGATGATCAGTGTTAGAATTTACACAAACCAACCTGTTTTCCCTGCATTTCTTGGCTAAATGTTAACCAAGAAGATACATCCATGATTTAAACCATCAAAGTTGGACAGTTTACAGAGGTTAGAACTGTGCTGTAGACACTGAGTCTCCTGTCAGTTTCAGGTCAGTTGCAGCACTGTCAGTGTTTGTCTCTGGTTCAGACACTGGACAGCAAGAAGGTTTCAGAGACTGAAGACCTGTATAGTTACCACACATGGTTGATTGATGGACTGTTTGTTTCTAAATCATGAGAAAGGAACAGAATGTTTTATCTCATTTAGCTTTTGATTATATACCTTAGAAATACAAAAAGACCTGTTTATTCTCTTCTCTTGATAATTAGTCATGTAATATGTTAACATGCTCATTAGGATCGATGTCCAAAGGCCAGCTGCCATGTGCAATACCAAACACCAGCCTCTCCCAGCTTCTATAAAATGGAATATCCTTCATGTGCTGGTGGGGACACTGCACTAACATATTAGTACCCTTGTGGGAATTGCTGCCCTGGCTGTCTGCCAGCAGAGAACAGAGTTAGTGACTATGAGAAGCACTGCAGTTAAGAAACCTCTTTAACATTAAAACGCCTGCTGTTTTTCCTGTCTAGAGGACTGTGGCCACCTGTTTCTGCTGAATGGCTTCCAAAGAAAAACTGGTTTTGAGAAAATCTATTTGGGAAATATTAGACTTTCATCCTGGATCTATTATAGAATGATAGGAAGTCAAGTTTTCCTTCCTTGTTCAAGAAGTCTTCTCTTCTTGGTTTTCCAAAGACTGTGTCAAGGGAGACTGCTAAAGGGGTCATTTATAAAACTCTTGTTAATATGCTTTGGGGAGTACTGTGTACCCTTGGTATCCATAGTGATAGGTTCCAAGGGTTTCCTCAGTTACCAAAATCTGCAGATGTTCCTTCCAGTCATTTATATAAAATGCCATAGTATTTTGGACATAACCAGTGCACATCCTCCCATATAGAGTACTTTCTGTCATCTCTAGAAGATGTGTAATATCTGATACAATGTAAGTGCTGTACAAATAGTTATACTGTATTATGTAGGAAATGATGGCAAGGAAAAAGTTTGTACATGTTTAGTATGGATGCAGTTTTTTTCCCGTCAAGTAGTTCCTGTGTATGATTGGTTGAATACATGGATATGGAATCAGCTGATAGGAGATATTGACTATATTCTGGTGGTATGTCCTGTTTTAGTAAATCTAAGGAAATTTGTGATGTAAAAAAGATGGGCTTTGTCTGGAAGTTAAGTATGTTGGAAAGGCACAGAATGGTTTAAAGATTACTGTAGTACCCAGAGTATAAGCACTGCATGCACAGTGTCCTTTGTAGTTGGGTAGAGACAGTCTGTGGCCTGCCCAGTCTAGTGGATATTTGACTGTTTGGTAAAGAGTTCATTTATAGCTTATTCAGTGGTTCCTGGGGTGTGTGTGTGTGTGTGTATGTGTGTGTGTTACAAGATAAGTAACTTGGTTGCTTTCTCCAAAAGACTTCTTTCTAAATGTAGGGTATTTAAACTAAAGAGTCCGATGGAGAATACTACTGTACTATGGGGATAGGGACACACCAACCCTGGGTTGAAAGAGCAGGGACCAAGAACACATCTTTTCAGGTCATGTCCCCAGTGACCCACCTCCTTCGACCAGGCCCCACTTCCTATAGCATGTTCAGCTTTCAGCTCACCAGTGGGTCAATCTGCTGATGAGTTTAGTACCCCAAGAGCCAGTCACTTTCCAAAGGCCCCCACTTCTCATCTAAACATAAGAGATTCTCAGATGGAAATGTTTTTCCTTCTTAGTCTGTTTCTTTCTTGGTATAAATTATTACAGTGACATTTAATGCTAGTGATGAAAACGTCCTTACCCACTTGCAGAAGTGCTGTGTGCTCAGTTGTTTCTTTAGTATTTAGGACTCTTTGAATTGTTAAATCTTTAATTTTATGTTTTCAGGGTATAAAAAGATTTAAAAATTATTTTATTAATGTTGTTTTGCTTTTCTGAATTGGTTGTAATATTCAAATAACTATAAATTTGGCTCTTTTTGAAAATGTCATTCAGAAGGAGCCCAGCACTGATTCTTTGAGGATACAAATAGACTGTTATACAACTATATTTTTTGATAGGCCATAGATCTTTATTTAGGGTATTTATACTGAGAAGTATGAGATTTTATTGAGAAATTATGTATTTAAAATCTCTTATGCACTGGAGATATAGCTCAGTGGTTCTGGCATCTGGTTGGCAAGCACAAGGTCCCAGTATCACATATCACAATGCTGGGCATGGTGGCTCACACGTACAATCCCAGCATTCAGGAGGCAGAGGCAGGAGGATTGCTGTGAGTTCGAGGCTAGTCTGTACTGCATAGTGAGTTCAGGACCAGCCTGAACTACAAAGTGAGACCCTGCCTCAAAAAAACTTAAAAAAAAAAAAAACAAAACCAAAACTTACGGTTTTAGTTCATGCATTGTTATAGCTGGTGATGTTTTTGCCTTTGCTTCTCATCTTTAGAGTTGTTTTTAGATCTCAGCATAATGAACTTTGCTTCTTGCACTGTTGTGTGGCCTTTGCAGTTGCTATTATCTCCAGCATGTTAGTCTCACCCCTCTTAATTTCTTTTCTTAGTATATGTGCTGCTGAAGCGAGCACTTAATTTCTTTTCTTTCTCCACTCCAGTAGCACTCTGCCTTTCCTCTCCCATGCAAGGCAGATTTCCTTAACAGATTCTGTCATGGCATTATGTTCCTTTCTTTACAGCACTTAAAGGAATAAATTATTTTTTATTTGTTCCCATTATTGTTGGATCAGATCTGTCTCCTGCCTCCCAAAAGGTACCAACTCTGTTTTTGTTTGTCAGAATTTGAAGTATATATGACAATAATATATGCATATGTGTGTTACATAATATTTGTAGACTATCTCAACATATTTAAAAAATTTATTTACTCTTTTTAATTCTATCTTGGATCATTTATGTCCCGATAAATAATTTAACAGACTCATTAAAAAAGTTAAAAAAGCAAAACCCTTTTGGGACCCTATTGTGTATTGCCCCTGTGTCTAATCTAACTTCTTTGTTGTCTGTCAGCCATAACTCTACCTTTGAGATGACAGTCACGGTAATTGATTTTTTATACAGTTGTATGCAGCCAGGATTCCCTCACAGGCTTCTTTAACATGGGGCATTGATTTCTAGAGTTTGCTATATAGGTGGCATATTAATTTCTTCCTACTGTTTTCAGTTAGGCAGTAGGCAGTTTAATTCCTTTATTCCTGATTCAGGTAGAACTGGTCAAAAAATTAAATTTCTATTGTGAGATATTTTAAAATTTGACTTAGGAATGGTGCTTTCTATTTGGAGAAATAAACATGTTTTTAAGAAGAAATTGGTTCTTCCTTTCTTGTATTCTGTCATATTAACTGATGATTTTTCTTTGACTCATCCTAAAATAGCATTTATATTTATCACCTAAAATCAAGATATTCAAGTTGGCATTATCTGTTATCCTTTCTACTTTCACAAAGTGCAAACTGAATTTTTTGTGAAGGTGAATTATATATACATGAAAGAAAAAGAATTTGAGATTGTGGTTTGTGAAATCTTAGGAAGTATAAACATTTCTCCCTTTTATTTGCAGAATTTTTCTTATGTTTTTAGGAATTGAGACTTGTACTAAACAATGACCTGGAAGTGGAATTATGTGTTGCATGATAAAATGTTAATTCCTTTTTTTTTTTTGAGACAGGGTCTCGCTTTGTAGTTCAGGCTGGCTCTGCGCTCACTATGTAGCCCAGGCAAACCTCGAACTCAGCAATCCTCCTGTCTGCCTCCCGAGTGCTGGGATGACAGGCGTGAGCCACCATGCCCGGCTAATTCCTTTTGATTTTGATGCACATTTTGAATTTAAGCTGGGAAAAAATTCCAAATCAAGCAAAATGAAACCTGGGGATGTATAGTTAGGAAAAGTATTTAAACTGAAAAGTAGATATATCAAACAATGTTGAGTGGATAAAAAAGAGCACAATACTGTAAGATTGCTTTTCTTTCTCATTTAAAAACAGGCACAACCCGGCTGGGGATGTATCCTGCCTGCCAACTGTGAGGTTCTGAGCTCAATCACTGGTGGTGGTGGTGGTGAGGTTGGGGGACAAAACAGACACAATGGAATCTGTTGTCAAAGTCAGGAGAGAAGCAACTGTTTCTGGAATGCAATGTCAAGGGTGCCCCCAAGATTTTGCTGTAAATGGAAGCACATGCCTGTAATCCCAGCACTCCTGGGGGGTTGAAACAAGGAGACTACAAGTTCTGGCTCAGCCTGTCAGTTTACTTACTTAACAAGAACAAGTCTCTGCATTCTTCCTCCTGCTAGAAAAAAGGGTTCTGCTTACATTTACATAGATTTGTTCACTTTGTGAAAATTTGTCATACTTTGTGCTTTACTATGATTTTTTTTTTTTTTGAGATAGGGTCTTTGTAGTTCTGGCTGGCCTGGCAATTTTTCTGTGTATTTTATACTTCAATGAAAAGTTCGCTTAAAAAGAAAAGTTAAGGGGCTAGAGATTTAGCTCAGTGGTTCTGGCGCCTACCTCGCAAGCGCAAGGTCCTGAGTTCAATCCCTGATAAACACATACAATACTGGGCGTGGTGGCTCATGCCCACCAGCAATCAATTCCATAGACCACAGTGCCGGGCGTGGTGGCTCACACCTGTAATCCTAGCACTTGGGAGGCAGAGACAGGAGGATTGCTGAGTTCGAGGCTTGCCTGGGCTCCATAGTGAGCTCAGGGCCATCCTGAACTACAAAGCGAGACCCTGTCTCAAAAAAAAAATAAAATAAACATTGTGAATCAATTTAGGACACTAAAGCAGCCATGACAACACAACTAAAACTGTTCACAAAGAGAATTTCTAGAACTGCTTCAGAAAGTGGTAGGAACAATAGGCCAAGTATGTTCAAACAGAACAGGAGTACATTGAGGGGGATTAAGGGCAATTTATCATTTACTGAAATAATTCCTAGAATTTAAATATTTGCTGATGATTGATTGATTGATTGATTGATTGACTGATTTTTGAGGCAGGGTCTCACTTTGTAGTTCAGGCTGGCCCTGAGCTCACTATGTAACCCAGGCTTGCTCAAACTCACAGCAATCCTCCTGCCTCTGCCTCCAGAGTGCTAGGACTATAAGTGTGAATCACCAAACTCAGCATTGTGATGTGTGGTACTGACTGCTAGTGGGTGTGAGTCACCACCCCCAGCATTGTGGGATGAAGTCACTGGGGGTCAAACTCTCGAATTGGGGACCTTGGGCTTACAAGGCAGATAGATCCTGGAAAAACTGAGCTAAATCCCCTGCTCTTGCTGATTTTTTTAACCATACCTCGTATCATTAACTGAAGTAACAACTTCCAAAATTATATATGATAGCCAGGCATGGTGACATATACCTGTAATCCCAGTACTTGGGAGGCCAGCCTGGGTTTATATAATGAGTTTAAGGCCAGCCTGAACCACATATGAGACCCTGTCTGAAAAAAATAGACTAGCTAGGCATGTAGCTCAGTGATAGAGCTGTTTACCTAACATGCACAAGACCCTAAATTTAGTCTTCAGCATCTCCAAAAAGAGAAAATATACAAACTACAAGCAAAACTACAAATATACCATTTTGATTCAAAAAGCTTCACATGGTCAGGCGTGGTGGCTCACGCCTATAATCCCAGCACTCGGGAGGCAGAGACAGGCGGATTGCTGAGTTCGAGGCTTGCCTGGACACCATAGTGAGCTCAGAGCCAGCCTGAACTACAAAGCGAGACCCTGTCTCAAAAAAAAAAAAAAAAAAAAA
>PVIC010034793.1:0-19396 GCA_004025085.1 Thryonomys swinderianus | reverse complement strand
AAAAAAAAAAAAAGAAATTCTTACTAAGAAAAATTAAGTGAATTAGAGTATTAAAAATGAGCCAAGTGTGGTGATACATGGCTGTAATCCTAGCCCATGGGAGGCTGAGGCAGGAGGATTGCTGTGATTTTGAGGCCATGTTAGGCTACATAGTGAGTTCCAGACCAGAAATTTAAATTTACTAAAATTTAAAACTTAAAAAGTGGGTAGTCATATATGGTGGCTCATGTCTGTAACCCCAGCAGCTCTGGGAGGCTGAGGCAAGAGGATTTCAACTTGAGCCCAGCCAGGACAATTTAGTGTTTTATGGCTCAAACTAATAAATGAAGAAGAGCTGGGGATGTAACTTGCTGTAGAGGCCCTGGATTCAATCCCTAGTACTGCTCACAAAACAAAACAAAAAAACCAGTTGAATAAGTAGAATAATTCTGGATTAAGAGGGAGAGAATGAAGAGCAGTAAAGGTATTCTTATTCATTCTTTCTCTTGCTAGTAAAACAGAATTTTGTTCAGGCTGGCAATATGCCCAGGAGCAAAAATTATATCTCCTAGGGAAGGAAAAGTGGGGAAGAGCATAAAAAAGGAATCAGGATATGTTATAGATATGTACCAACTCTCCATAAGGAATGTAATCATGGATATACTACAGACACAGAAAAGTAAAAACTGAAGAAAAGATGTGTTTTTTAAATGTACGCACTCCCCATAATGAATGTAATCACTATGTACTGTAAATACATTCAATAAAAAATGACATACCTCCCACCCTGTCTTATAAGGCTAGTGAGATACAACAGAAGTTTCCAGGTGGAACTTCTGGAAAAGTGCTTTAAAATGGGGCAAGAAGCCAGACGTGGTGGAACATGCCTAGAATCCCAGTAGCTGGGAAGGCTGATGAACTCAATTCCCAGTACTGGGCAGGTGGAATGGGGGTAGGTATGACGTCTTGACCGTTGGCCCTACTTTGCCTCCTTTGATTCTCTCAGTGTTAGAGGTGGTGCAGGTATGTGGTGACTCTGAGTTGTTAGCATGAGATGAGCAGAGCTGTTTGGAAAGAGCCTGATTCTTGACGGCATTATAGAGCTGCTCTACTAGGCCTGGACTGCCTTCTCCATTTCTTTTAAAGCCATTGTTTTATTGTTGGATATAATTACCTGCTGTACTGAGGAATTTCACAGATAAAAATGATAAAATAACTAAGTATGGTGATATATGCCTACACTACGAGTCTGAGACAGAAGCTCACAAGTTTGAGGCCAGGCTGGGCAACTTAGCAAGACCTTTTCTCAAAATAAAAATAAAAAAGGGCTGGGGTATATCTCCCAGGGATTGAGCAAGAACCTAGCATGTGTGAGGTCCTGGGTTAGTCCTCAGTACTCCCATGTCTGCCCAACAGAAAATATAAAAGCCTGTTAGAGAGGCTTGGTATAAACCTAATAGGAATAATAGAGAAGAGAAAGGACAAGCAATAGGTAAAAAAATAATAGTTGAGCCGGGCGTGGTGGCTCACGCCTGTAATCCCAGCACTTGGGAGGCAGAGGCAGGAGGATTGCTGAGTTCGAGGCTTGCCTGGGCTACATAGTGAGCTCAGGGCCAACCTGAACTACAAAGTGAAACCCTGTCTCAAAAAAAAAAAAAAGTTGAATTTTTTTCTAGAAATACAGAGAAACATGAATGTCTAGAGTAAAAGTATATTGGGTAATGGGTCAGAGATTTAGCTCAGTGGTTCCGGCGCCTGCCTAGCAAGTGTAAGGTCCTAAGTTTGACCCCCAGTAGCCACATACAGCAGTACTGGGTGTGGTGACTCATGACCCCAGCAGTCAGTACCACACACCACAGTGCTGGACATGGTGGCTCACACCTCTAATCCCAGCACTCAGGAGGCAGAGGCAGGAGGATTGCTGAGTTCAAGGCTTGCCTAGGCTGCATAGTGAGCTCTGGGTCAGCCTGAACTACAAAGCGAGACCCTGTCTCAAAAAAAGAAAAAAGTATACTGAGTACTGAGTCTGAGACATTAAAAGAAAAAAATCTATCTGTAGATACATTGCAGAATATAAAGGACAGGAGCATATCCTAAAAGTTTCCTGAGAAAGTCAGATACACTGGTTTGTGCTATATCCCAGCTACTTGGAAACCTAAAGTAGAAGGATAGCTGGAGCCCAAGAGTTTGAAGCAAGCCTGAGCCATGAAGCAAGTCTCTGTTTCAGAATAAAACACAACACAACACAAAACAAAATGCTTCCAGACAACAAAATACTTCCAGAGAGTAAAAGATTATCTGTAAAGAAATGGTGGACTGACAGCAATTATTCAATCAGAAATATATACAAGAATATTGTAAAGTTGCTGAAAAATGGCAATCTATATTGTACCAGATAAAGTATCTTGCAAGAATCAAAAAACAAAAATGCTACTTTATTTATTTATTTATTTATTTATTTATTTATTTATTTATTTATTTATTTATTTATTTATTGAGACAGGATCTCGCTTTGTAGTTCAGGCTGGCCCTGAGCTCACTATGTAGCCCAGGCAAGCCTTGAACTCAGCAATCCTCCTGCCTCTGCCTCCTGAGTGCTGGGGTTACAGGCATGAGCCACCACGCCCAGCTGCCACATTATTTTTATATGACAGTTAACATAAAGAACTTTGACCAGGTATGGTGCTACATGCTTATAATCCTATCTCTTGAGAGGATGAAGCAGAAAGATGGAGTTGAAGGGCACCTTGGGCTACATAGAAAGACTTGGTCTTAAAAGAAACCAGTAATGGAAAGTAAATTGAAAGAGAAGGAATGAAATATAAGAGACAATAATGAGTGCAGATATTGATAAAATATAGTGGTAATTCTTTCTTTTTTTTTTTTTTAATGAGACAAGGTCTCACTTTGTAGCTCAGGCTGGCCCTGAGCTCTCTATGTAGCCCAGGCAAGCCTCGAACTCAGCAATTCTCTTGCTTCTGCCTCCCAAGTGCTGGTATTATAGGTTTGAGCCATCATGCGTGGCACTGTGGTGTGTGGTACTGATTGCTGGTGGGTGTGAGTCATCAGGCCCGGTGTTGTCATTTGTGGTTACCGGGAACTGAACCAGGGACCTTGTGTTTGCTAGGCAGGCACCGGAACCACTAAGCTAAATCTCCAGCCCCTATAGTGGTAAATTTAATACTGATTATACAGTGTTAAAAAAATTTGCACTTTATCTAAGACCATACTGTCTTGAATAAGAGTACAAGATGTAGTGATGCACTCAATAAGTGAAGTGTGCTTCTGTCTTGGAACAGGAGGATAAAAACACTAGGTAATTTTAAACTTTATTAGAAAGATATTAAAATATGAATTTAAGCATTTTAAGGGTAATCACCAACAAAAATTTTCAAAAGCAGGAAGAAGTGGGAAAAAAAAGAGCAAAATAAGTAGCAAGTAAATTATGACAGACTAGTGATAGATAAGTCCAAATTAATACTAATAATAATAATTATAATTTCCAGATTGTTATTTAAAATCCTATTTAATTTTTATAAGAGACATACTTAAAACTTACTCTTAGAAAGTTGACTGTTAAATGATGAAGTATATACTAGTAAGGTGACAAATTTAGTATGGTTATGTTTTAATATACAAAAGTTGAGTGTATGTAACAAAGATTTGTATTCAGAGTATATAAATAACTTCTGTAACTAAGTAATAGAAGAGACAAATTAGCAGTAAGAAATAGGCAAAAGATTTAGCAAAGGAGATAAACAGTTGTCAAAGATCCTCAATATCATTAGTCATGAGAAAAATAACAATGAAAATCTCAGTGGGAAACAACAAACCAGTAGAATGGTTAAATCAAAAGACTTGTGGGGCCGGAGGGTTAGCTCAGTGGTTCCGGCGCCTGCCTCACAAGCGCAAGGTCCTGAGTTCGATCCCTGGTAACCACATATAATGCTGGGTGTGGAGACACGTCCACCAACAATCAACACCGCATACCACAGTGCCAGATGTGGTGGCTCACGCCTGTAATCCCAGCACTCGGGAGGCAGAGACAGGAGGATTGCTGAGTTTGCAGTGGCTTGCCTGGGCACCATAGTGAGCTCAGGGCCAGACTGAACTACAAAGTGAGACACTGTCTCAAAAAGCAAAAAAAAAAAAAGACTTGTGAATACCAACTTTGGCAAAGATATGGATAGAGTAGAACATTTTATGTCATTGTGAGAAGGAAGTTACGTGGAAAAGTTTGTTCTTTTAAAACTAAACATGCTTATCAGATGACCTAGCAGTTATGCTCCTAGTTATAAATGAACATATGTCCTTATAAAAACGTACAGGTGAATGTTCATAGCTGCTTTATGATAGCCCCAAATAGAAACACCCCAAGTGCTCATGAACTTATGAATCAATAGGTAAATATGGAATATCCATGTGATGGAATACTACATAGCAGTAAAAAGGAATGAATTGCTAAAAAGAACAAAGATAACCCTGGAAAGCATTTTCTAAATGAAAAAAACGAGAGTCAAAAGTCCATTTATTGTGTCATTTCATTTATATGAAATTAAGAAAAAAGGAAGAAACTACGTACTGATAGAAAATAGATTACTAGCAGGAGATTGACTACAAAGGCCCACAAGACAAATTGAAGGTCATAGGGTTGCACTGTTCATTTATAAAAATTTGTTAGTTCGCTTAGAGTCATTGAATTTTAAAAATCTGAATTTTGTTTGAGGCCCTAAAAAGGCTTTAATGAACAAAAACACATAGAGGGGCTCACTATAAAATGTTAAAATGTACATTTTGCCATTAACATTTAAGTTGTACATATGTGACAGTATATTCTCACCATATGTACAATACAAAATTATAGAGAAGCTCATGAATTAGTTTTTTTTTTTTTTTTTGAGATAAGGTCTTGCTTTGTAGTTCAGGCTGGTCCTGAGCTCACTGTGTAGCCCAGGCAAGCCTTGAACTCAGCAATCCTCCTGCCTCTGCCTCCCAAGTGCTGGGATTATAGCTGTGAGCCACCACAGCCTGCACTGTGGTATGTGGTACTGATTGCTGGTGGGCATGAGTCACCACACACGGTATTGTTGTATGTTGTTATGGGGGATCAAACCAGGGACCTTGTGCTTGCTAGGCAGGCACAAGAAACACCCCACTGAGGTAAACCTCTGGCCCGACAAATTAATTTCTATGGGAGAGTTACCACACTTTTGCAGTACTTGACATATAATTCCTTATACTTTTCCATGTGGAATATTTCATAATAAAATATTTCAAAGAAAAGATTCTAGAACATTATTCTTCATTTCAATAAGATTGTTTTGACACATTCAATTACAGTGATTTACTAATAAAATGGTTAAGTCATGAATATCCCAATTGAGTATTATGAAACATTTAATTTTAGTGAATCTTTTTAACATGATTCTTTTTTGCTCAAAGTGCTTCTCCACTTGGGTTCAATTTTTAGTTGGCACCACCAACCTAATAATTTACCAGTATAGCTTGTAAATTTCCAGCTGACTTGCCAAAATTCAACAGCAATGATGTGTCAAAGTAGGAAGACAAAGATGTGAGAGGTTCCATAACTATAACAAGCATGTCTTCATCAAAGCTGTACAGGTTACTTGTCGGTGTTTGGAGAAGAGATGTTTTGAAGAGCTGTTTTTGTGCTGTGAATCTCTACCACCACCCCAATAGGAATGGAGAGAGATTCTTGCTTCTTCAAATGCGGTGAAAGACCTTTAGACAGGAGGAAAGAGAACTTGATAAGGGTTCCCTGCAGTAAGGGAGACATAGTGTTCTGGTCTCTTGCCTACTAGCTGCTGGTGACAGAGCAAAAGCACAGTTGATGGGCTGGGATCACAGTGTACTCTTTGGGTTTGTCAGAGTGTGTCTTATTGGCAAATGGGGGAGAGAAGAGAGGGGAGGGAGAGAGGAATTGGTAGGACCTAGGAGGTAGAAAGGGAGGGGAGGGTATGCATGTGCAGAGGGAGAGAAAGGGCCATTGTGTGTGGAGTGTGCATCCTCTTAGATGTTCGCTTACACAGCCGTCACCATAATATTGATTGATTGGTACTGGGGATTGAACCTAGGATCTTTGCACTAAGCTATATCTCCAGCTCTTTTTATTTTGGGGCAGAGGCTTGCTAAGTTGCCTAGGCTATCCTCAAACTTGAATGCCAGAGCCAGCTGGACAAAACAGCCGAATCATGAAATCAAGGGGCACGGATTAAGAAGAGAAGACAGGAAAATGGGCCTCGGGAGGACCTCTCAGTCAATACTGAGCAGGCTCTGAGTTTATTCTTTAGTGCTCTTTTATAGTATTTCTAGCTACAGTGCTCACATGCAAAGCCAACAATTGATAATGTAATTAGTGGTTAACATATAGGTTTAGCATGATTGAAATCTAAATCTACAGGAACTCAAAAACAAAGATAACTTTGTCTGGCAGCCAGTACCTAAAAATATCCGGAAAGTGCTCTCTCTGCTCCTGAAACTTCTCCCCAGGTGATCAGCAAGTTTCTTATCTTATGCTAAAGACTAGCCCAAGCTCTCAAGGCACAAGTCTTTGTCTCTTAGAATACTTCCTATTTTCTACTCTTGAGAAGTTACTTCTCTTTGTCATTTTATTTAATCACTCGAACTGTATCTTTTATCATTAATGCTTAGTCAATAAATCAAGCAGAGATTGTATTAGAGGAAGAATAGCAAATTCCTAACAGAAGGAGCAATGGAAGGTGACTCTGGGCCAGAAATTGATTACCGTAAGACTTCTTTGATCAGGCATCCCAGTGCAGCGATCCAAAGGTCGCAGATCATCTTGGGAGCTGGGCAGCACTGTTTGGTATAGTGCAGATCTCGCAGCTGCTAGTTGGTGCAGCACCCAGTGCAGATCTCCAGGCCTGAAAAGAGTCTCCTCTACCAGGAGCTGCTTCCCACACTTGAGGTCCTCCTGATTCACCCTCCTTAATCCCTTTGGGATTAAGGTATGCAGCACCATGCCCTGCTGCTGCAATAATTTTTGGAACACTTTTATAACCAAGAAACCCTCTCAATTTCCTTAGCCTAGGGAACTATGAATCTACTTTTCTCTCTCTGTACATTTACCAATTCTGATATTTCCTATAGATAAAATCATAAAATATATGGCTCTTTGTGACTGACTTCTTTCATTGAGCTGCTTTCAAAGCTTATTTATATTGTATCAGTGCTTTGTTCCTATTTATGACTATCCTACATATAGGCCACACTTTGTACATTTGTTCATTGATAGACATTTGGATTACTTCCACTTTTTGGCTACTATGAATAATGGTGGCATTAACAATCATGTACAGGTTTTCATGTGACAAATATTTTCATGTAAATGTGGGAGTGGACTTGCTAGGTCACATAGTGACTCCGTGTTCAACCTTTTGAGGAGGTGCCGGGCTGTTTTTCAAAGGGCTATACCGTTTTACCAGCAGTACAAAAGTTCTTGGCAACGTGTTTGCCAAGCCTTTTTTTTTTTTTTGAGTTTCACTACAGAGCCCAGACTGAGATAGAATTTGTGATCCTTCTGCCTCAGCCTCCCAAGTGCTGGGATTGCAGATATGCACCACCATCCCTAACTTTGCCAAGACTTATTATACATACTTTTTAAAATTTTAACTGTCCTAGAGGTGTGAAGTGATATATTATTGTGCTTTGATTTACATTTCCCTGATGGCTAATGACATTAATCATCATTTCATGTGCTTATTAGCTATTGATACCTCTTCTTTGGAGAAATGTCTGCTCAGTTCCCTTGCTGTTTTTAGAATTGAGTTATTTGTCTTGTCATCAACTTTTGCTTTTTGATTTGGATTTCTTTTTAGTGGTTCTGGTTTTCTCTCTGCCTCTTATTCAGATAGAAGAAGTGAAACGCCGACAGCACTCCCTTGCATTCAGCTCAGCTGGAGCCCAGGCTCAGACCTATCATGTCAGCTTTGAGACTTTGGCCGAATACCAGAGATGGCAGCGGCAAGCATCTAAGGTGATAAGTGGTCAGACTTCCTGGTGTGGTCATAGCAATGGCGGACCCTAAGAGAAATGTACAGTAGGTCCCTGACTTCAGATTGAGTTCCATTCTGGAAGAATGCCTGTAAATCGGGTTTGTTCATAATCTGACAAAGTGAGTCATACAGTACACCTGTGAATCTTACCCAATACATCTGTGAAAGTTCGCAGCCCAATATAAGTTGGGCATTTACTGTATTTAGGTCTAGAACAGTGAATTACGATCCTTAATTTCATTTCTAGGTTTTTTTCTTAGCATATAATGACATGTAAGGAATTCTGTCAAATATTTAACTTGTTATATATATTTGCATAGTACAATGTGCTGCTAGTTTTTTCAGGTGCATTTATCTTTTATTTTTTTCCCCTGTACTGGGAATTGAACTCATGACCTTGCATTTGCCAGGCAAGCGCAGTGCCACTGAGTTAAATCCTCAGCCCCCGGTGCATTTACCTTTGTATCATCTCTGTGAGGTAGAGCCTTGAAAGCAGTTAAGGCTTAATGAAAATTGAACCTTGCAGGAGATTTCACAGATTTCTCTCAGCCATAGTACTCAGTGATTCATCAATCCATTCTCTAGCTTGTTAGGCCAGTGCTTCTGGGTCTGCACACCACTGGAGCAGTCTTGATGAACCACTACAAATTGAAGATATTGATGGGATGGTGACATATAATTTTGTCACAGCCATTATTATATATGCTGAAGATAATTAGCTGTTCAGTGTAATGTCTACGTTTTTACCTCTGAAAGATGAATTATTATACAAGTGTACCGTGATCTCCAAATTCTCTCCTAGACATTTTTGCAGTTTTGCATGAGATTGTTATAGTATAATGACATGCTGTCAAAACTTGAGTAACTTTTCCAGTAATGTATTGTTTCTTCTAGAATCATTATTTACAATTTATATTTTATGAACATATTATACAAGTGAAAATTTTAAGATTTTTAAGATTTTTACTTGTATGATACACTTTTTTTTTTAATATTGGGTATTGAATTTAGGACTTTGCCCTTGTGAGGCAGGTGCAGTGCCGTTGGGCTAAATAATACATTTTTGTTTGTTTGTTTTTTGAGACAGGGTCTTGCTTTGTAGTTCAGGCTGGCACTGAGCTCACTATGTAGCCCAGGCAAGCCTTGAACTCAGCAACCCTGTCTCTGCCTCCTAAGTGCTGGGATTACAGGCGTGAGCCACCACGCCCGGCACTGTGGTATGTGGTATTGATGGTTGGTGGGCGTGAGTCTCCGCACCCAGCATTGTATGTGGTTACCGGGGATCAAACTCAGGACCTTGCACTTGCGTGGCAAGCGCCAGATCCACTGAGCTAACCCTCCGGCCCAATAATACACTTTTGATCTATTGAATTTTGTTGTCATACTGTGCTGTTTATAAAATGTACTCAGAATAGAATTTGTTTCAATTTTAAGTAACTGTTGTTATCTTCTGCCCTCTTAAAGAGAAGTCAATGTTTTTGTGCATCTTCAACATGCTCAGCAGTGTGCTACTTGGTTATTTAGTTTTATACTCACACCAGAAGAAGACATTGCTGATGAGCAGTGAGCTTTGTGGCGATGCAAGGTCATGTCTTCCCTTCAGAGTATTCTACACAGTCATTCTGGCCCATCTCAACATTATTTCTTGTATGAAATTGTAACTCTGGCTTTATGTTTTGTGGTTTTTTTTTTTTTTTTTTGCTTTTTTTTGGAGACAGGGTCTCGCTTTGTAGTTCAGGCTGGCTCTGAGCTCACTATAGTGCCCAGGCAAGCCGCCGCGAACTCAGCAATCCTCCTGTCTCTGCCTCCTGAGTGCTGGGATAACAGGCATGAGCCACCACGTCCGGCATTGTGGTATGCGGCATTGATTGTTGGTGGACGTGTCTCCACGCCCAGCATTATATGTGGTTACCGGGGATCGAACTCAGGTCTTTGCGCTTGCGAGGCAGGCGCTGGAACCACTGAGCTAACCCTCCGGCCCTGTTTTGTGTTTTTTTACCCTTTACTTGAAGAGACTTTGTAGTTTATCTTTTTGTTTTTTAAGCAGCTTATTGTTTTCCAGAAAAGTGAAAATTAACTGGTTTTTAAGAATGAGTAATCTGGGTCTAGGGTTTCAGCTCAGTGGCAAATCACAAGGCCTTGGGTTCAACACCCAGGATCACCACTGCAAAAAAAGGATTTCTTTTATCTTTTTTCTTTCCTAGGTTTTAGATAATACCTTTGTGTTGTAAATGTCATTCTGTCCTGTGGTAGATGATAGCTGTCAGCGCTAGCTCAGAAAGCTCTTCTTTTTGACCTTACTTAGGTGGTGTCCCAGCGAATCAGTACTGTGGATCTCTCATGTTACAGCCTTGAGGAGGTTCCCGAACATCTCTTCTACAGTCAAGATATTACCTACCTCAATCTGCGACACAACTTCATGCAGTTAGAAAGACCAGGGGGCCTCAACACACTTTACAAGTATGTGGAGAATAGGTTTCCAGATGAAATGTTGAGACCAAATTGTAACCAGTATCTTAATGGTTTGTACTGTTTAGTGAGGATGCTTCCTGTATTACCCATTTTCCATTTCTACAAGAAAAATAACCACAGCTGGATAACATATAAAGCAAAGAGGCTCAAGTCCAGGATTATGTGAACCTGTTGGTTCAGCCTCTGGTGGGGGCCAGTTTATCTGCATTACATCATGGCATATGGCATCACAGTGGGAGCCTGTGTGAGGGAGAAAGATCACATAGTGAGATGGGAAGCCAGAGAGATTCTAGGATAGGCTTGCTCTTTTAGAACCACCCATTTTCTTGAGCACTAATGTACCCCAAGAGACCAAGATAGATCACTTCTGAGGGTAGCGGCCCCAGTGGCTTTATTACCTGTACTGAAGATCTGCCTCCTCTCAGTCTTACTTAGACTTCCAGCACATGAGACATTGGGGATCAAACTACATCCAAACTGTAGCACTTACCATCCTATATATTATATTCTAAAATTTCTCCATTTTGAAGTTAAATTAAGATTTTAAAAAATTTACACAGTTTCTGTTACTCTCCTTCCTTCCTGGATAAAACAGTAGCTTTCTGCAAATATTCTGTTGCAGAGACAACAAAAAATTGTGGTCTGGAGATCGTTCTATGTGGTTAACAGTGGAACATGGTAAATTGAGAGATTTAGCAATGAAAGGTTGTGTTTTTCTTTAATGGAAAAAGTTTGAATCAGAGGTATCAAATTTAAATGACTTCAAACAGACAGGCCTAATTTCAGGAATTCTAAATCAGGGCTTTATATTTCCTTTGTATTTATTCTTACTGATTTTTTTTTTTTTTTTTTTTTTGCGGTACCAGGACCTTTTGCTTGCCAGGCAGATGTGGCATCACTGAGCTACATCCCCAGCTCTCTAACCTTCGTTTTGTAGTAAAAAACCTTTCATCCCTAAAGGACTCTGATCTACATATTTTCCTGTCTCTTGTTGGAGTATATTCTCCCATTCCAACCCCCCCCTTACTCTACCTCCTTCCACCTCTTACAAAAGGGAGGCAGAAAGCTGGACATGGTGGTGCACACTTACAGGCCTCACCTACCTAGGTGGCTGAGAGTTGCTTGAACTCCTGAATTCAGAATCAGCCTAGGCAACACAGCAAGACCCTCTCCCCCAAAAGACTGAGTGTTGTAGCACACAGTTGTCGTACTAGCTACTCAGAAAATTGAGGCAGGATTGCAAATTTGAGATGAGCT
The DNA here is from genome assembly GCA_004025085.1 of Thryonomys swinderianus. Lineage (NCBI taxonomy): Eukaryota > Metazoa > Chordata > Mammalia > Rodentia > Thryonomyidae > Thryonomys > Thryonomys swinderianus. The sequence goes on along the minus strand of PVIC010034793.1, from coordinate 7,652 downwards.
TAGACAATTTTGTAAGACTATATCTCAAAGTGAAAAATTGAAACAGGCTTGGGGAAGTAACTCAGTGGCTGGTGTGAGGCACTTGTTTTTATACTGAAAAAAAAAAAATCCCTACAGAACAAGAGGATGGCTATGACTAAATACATTTGTAGATGATTGGGCTTCTGGTTGGGAAGGCAGAAATTGGAAATTAAAGTACTCATACTAGTTTAAATTATATAGTAGCCAGGTGTGGTGGTACATACCTGTAATTCCAACACTTGAAAGACTGATAGAAGAGGAAACAGTGTGAGTTCAAGGCTAGCCTGGGCTACATAGGGAGCTTGAGCTATGTAGTGGGTCCCTGTCTCAAAAAAAACCCAAAAAACAAAGAAACTATTACATGGTGGTCAGAAAACAAAGAAACTATTACATGGTGGTCAGAAAGACAGTTGATAGGAATGGGAATTTAGCTCAGTGGTTCCAGCATCTGTCTGGCAAGCACAGGGTCCTGAGTTCGATCCCTGGTACCTTATATCACAATGCTGGGCATGGTGGCTCATGCCTGTAATCCCAGCACTTGCGAGGCAGAGACAGGGGATTGCTGTGAGTTCCAGGATAGCCTGAGCTACATAGTGAGTTCAGGGCCAGCTTGAACTACAAAGTGAGACCCTGTCTCAAAAAATAAAAAAATAAAAAAAAGACAATTGACAGTCAAGCATGAGAATAATCCTTAACACTGGGAGTCTGAGGCACAAGGGTCACATTGCAAATTTGAGCCAAGTCTGGGCAATTTAGAGACATGGTGAGACCCTGTTTCAAAAAGGGGGTAGTGATGGGGACTGGAATTCATTGCAAAGGCCCTGAGTTTAATATCCAGTTATTGCAAGAGAAAATATACATTAAAATGACATACTTTACATTTTTACTTAATAGGTTGTAAGTAGAATGATTTCCACAAATGGATTGTATCTCATCTGAGATGTTCCAGAAATATTTTTAAAGTATAAACCTGTCTTTAGTTATGAAATACTTTAATAGTATTTGTTTCTACAGATGAAAACAATCTATAATGTTAAGGAAGTCAGTTTGTAGTATTGCCTTCTGAGTGACTGTAAAAATAGGATTAATCCAGTTATAGGACTGGATCAGAAATTCTGAATTCAAGGGACCACATGAGGAATAATCAGTAACCAAGTTCAGGTCTTTGGTTGAGGAGCAGCTGAGTGAAGTACCAAGGATTCACATGTGGGAGCTTGTGATAGGTTGTCATGATGGAGAACAACATCTCAGTATCTTACACACATATAATAACAAAGTATGACACTCACATATCCACATTATGATGATACCATTTCTGTTGAAGACAATGTAAGTACTGCCAAACAAAACAGAAAGACTAAAAACGACCATTTCCTGGTATGTATCAGACCACATCAGAGTGAAATGCTGCCACATATGTGTTTTCAGGCTCAATTTAATTGGTCTGTTTATTTTAAGAGACATTTTTTTTTTTTTTTTTTTTTGAGGCAGGGTTTCACTTTGTAGTTCAGGCTGGCCCTGAACTCACTCTATAGCCCAGGCTAACCTCAAACTCACAGCAATCCTCCTATCTCTGCTTCCTGAGGGTTGGCATTACAGGCATAAGTCACCATGCCTATTTTAAGGGATTTTCAAGCCAACATAACTTAAGTATCATAAAAGAAGTTGCTTCTAGTGAGGTTTGATCTACTGTTTGTTAGCTATGCCTTTGTATGAGTTGATTGTTTTGTGAAGACTTTTGTATATTATATAGATGCAGAAATTTAATAAAAAATGGTCTGAAGCACATCAAGTATGACTTGATACAGTTATACCAGCATCGCTGCTCTTTAGGGTTTCCTGCCTTTTGAGGGAGCAGAGAACTGCCATCACACTAGACCTGGTCTGCTTGGTAGCATGGGCTGCGGCAGTCATCTGACTCACCTCTGTCCTCACATAATGTTTGGCATGTAGTAGATGACATTTATGGAACAGATTGAAGCAGATCACTTAAAATAGATTGTCAAAGGCCAGGAGTGTCCCTTGTAAAAAAAATGTATGACAGATTATTGAAATACAGTATACATTTTTCTTTTTGCCCTTTAGATTTTCTCAACTGAAGGGCCTGAACTTGTCCCACAATAAACTTGGGTCATTCCCTGTATTGCTATGTGAGATTTCTACCCTGACTGAGCTCAATCTTTCCTGTAATGGATTTCATGACCTGCCAAGTCAGATTGGCAACCTGCTAAAGTAAGTATCTAACTTTTACTACATTTCTCTTTTCCCTTGAAGAGTAAGGAGTTGTCCAGCATTTGAAGTAAAGGTAGTGTCCTGAGCTATTGCAGTAAAATATGTCACTAATTTTAGAATTCCGGATAGCAGCAGTGTTTGATGCCAGAGATCTCCATCCCTCTACCAGGGACCAGTGTCCCTATTTCAACAGCAGACAGAGATCCTGACTCTAACATTGTTTTTCTTTTTCCTGTCTCTGATGTTGAAAATTATCTGTGTCATTATATAGTCTGTGTAGGTCAGGAGTTAGGACATTTTTACCTTTTTGGAATTGATAATCAGTGACAACGTCAGAATCTATAATCTAGTTCTATTTCTTGGAATGAAACCTTTCATAAAGTAGACCTTTTTTTCCTCTCCTAGCCTTCAAACACTCTGTCTTGATGGCAACTTTCTGAACACTTTACCTGAAGAACTGGGGAATCTGCAGCAGCTTTCCTCCTTGGGGATTTCCTTCAACAACTTTAGTTATATCCCTGATGTTTATGAGAAACTCACAATGCTAGATAAAGTGGTTATGGCAGGAAATTGTGTAGAAGACCTGGACTTGGGGGTGCTGAGCCGGATGAGACATGTGAAGCATGTGGATTTAAGGTGAGGCCACTCTTGAGCTTCTTTTAGCTCAATGCTGATGGACTTATTTCTGTTCTTCATAAAGACTAAAAAACATAAGGATTTTAGGATTGGGATATAGCTAGTGGTAGAGGGCTAGGCTAATAGGTGTGAGGCCCTGGATTCAGTCCCTAGTACTGCAAAAAATAAAGGATTTTAGAACAGTACAGAAATAAATGTTTTAGAAGCTGTAGTAAAATTTCATTTGTCATCCACTAGAGGAGAGATTATGGATCAGGTAGGTATGTCCCATGATACAGATCATCAAATTACACCTGAAAAAGGTTGTTCTGACTTACTCTTCCAGCAACATTTTATGAGAATTGCTCTTTTCTCATATCCCTATCTATGTTGCATTTTAGTATTCTTTTTCCTCATTGTCAGAAGGTAGAAATAGTTTTTATTGTTCACATCAACATTTATTTACTGATGAGTACTGTTTGTATGTATATATTAGTAAGTAGTTTTCCATAAGTGACTATTTTTCTGTTGAGTCATGGGGTTTCTTCTTGGTAACATCATATTATAATGTTGAAATGTTGAAGAGTTCACTAAGAAATTTGCATTTTTTTTTTTTTGCTTTTTGGAGACAGGGTCTCGCTTTGTAGTTCAGGATGGCCCTGAGCTCACTGTGGTGCCCAGGCAAGCCGCCGCGAACTCAGCAATCCTCCCGTCTCTGCCTCCCGAGTGCTGGGATTACAGGCGTGAGCCACCACGCCCAGCATTATATGTGGTTACCGGGGATTGAACTCAGGTCCTTGCGCTTGCAAGGCAGGCACCGAAACCACTGAGCTAACCCTCCGGCCCCACAAATTTGCATAATTTTGTGGTCATAATAATGTATTGAAAGACACTTCTTGGTCTGTCATTTACAAGAAGCCATTAATGCACCTTGTAAAGAGCTAGTAAGACATTCCTTGAAATATAGGCAAATGAGAGCAAGCCTGTGTGCATCAGACCATGTACTTGTATGGAGAAGAATCAAGTGATCTTGCCTTTGAACCATTCTTATATGTACAGAGTAGTTTCTTTTTCCTTAGTGTCACTTGAGTCTTAGCGCTAGTGACAAAGTAAGCACAGCAATGTGAGGAAAGATACCTGGTTCCTTTCACGAGTGCTTAGCTATCCCACACCCAGAAGCATATTCATCTGTTTTGTCCTTTACTGTCAGCTACCCTTATCAGATGCTTGAATGTAACTGTTTATCTGTTCTGCAGCTCTTCACTTTTTTTTACTGGGAGTTGAACCCAGGGCCTTGCCTATGTTAGGGAAGGAAGCACTCATTCGATCACTAAACTACATTCCAGCTCTCCTTTTTTGGGGTGGGGAACAGGGTCCTGCTTTGTAGTTCAGGCTGGTCCAGAGCTCAGTATGTAGTCCAGGCTGGCCTTGAACTCAGCAATCCTCATGCCTCTGCCTGCCGAGTGCTGGAATTACAGGCTTTAGCCACCACGCCTGGCACTGTGGTATGTGGTACTGATTGCCGGTGGATGTGAGTCATCATACCCAGTATTGTTGTATGTGGTTATCAGGATTGAACCAGGGATTTTGTGCTTGTTAGGCAGGTGCCGGAACCACGGAGCTAATTCTCCAGCCTTCTCCTTTTTCTTTGAGACAAGGTCTTACTGATTACACAGGCTGTCCTCAAACTAGGAATCTTCCTGCCGTAGCCTACCATGTAGCTGGATTGCAGACATGTGTCACCATACCCAGCTTTTCCGTCTCTTTATTTGATTTGTATATGTATTTGCCACTCTGGATTGCCTAGCTCAGCTGCACCTTGAGTTCTTTGTTTATAAACTATTGTAGCCTATAAACAACATTTGCAAAATTAGGCAAGTAGAGAAATTCCTAAATTGTTTAGAAAAGAGAGAGGGGTCATACCTCTCTCATTTTTTTTTTTGTAAGCACACTAAGTTAAAACTATTTCTGATTATTTCTTTATTTCTGAATATTAAGGATGAATCACTTGAAAACCTTGGTTTTTGAAAATCTGGAGGGAAATAAATACATCACGCACATGGATTTGAGGGACAATCAGCTGACTGACTTGGATCTGAGCTCCTTGTGTAGCTTGGAGCAGCTGCATTGTGAGCGGAACCAGCTGAGGGAGCTGACACTCAGCGGCTTCTCCCTGCAGACTCTCTATGCCAGTTCAAACAGTGAGTTCTCTCGACAACTTTTTTTTTTTCCCTCTCTCATTTAGCTCTAGTCTGAGCTTTCTAGGAATAATGACAGTTGTGATCCTTTTCTACTGCTTTGTAAAATGGAGTTTATGGCTCATTGAGGTCTAGCTTTATCTCTTAACTTTGCTGTCAGCACTTATGTGGTTGATGTGTGTTTAAAAAGAGAAGGCAAAATACTTGTCATTCATTACATGATCATAAGAAACATTCTGCAAAATATACCGCAGAGTATCAGTATTATTCTAAAACAGTTTGACAAACTATAGCTGAGGGTTTAAACTTACCCTACTATCTCTTTTTCATTCCAAATTGATGGCCCCATCTCCTAACACCACTACCACCACCCCGTCCTGCCGCCTTTTATTTTTTGAGATAGGGCCTTGCTGTGTAGTCCAGACTGGTCTTGAACTCACTATATATCCTAATGTAGCCTCAAACTCAAGCAGGCTTCAAGTTCTGAATGCTGGGATTATAGGTGTATGCCACCATGCCAGCTTTTGTACACCTTTTACTGGTTGGTTTAAAAACAAAAAAAGAAGCATTCTTGAGACAAGGAAATTCTACAAAACAGAAGTTTTTATGTTCATAAAGTTTTATTGGAACATAGCCACAGTGATAGTGTGCACGTTGTTTACTCATTATTGCTTATATATTAAAGTGGAAGAATTGAATTGCAAAGAAATGTATTATGATTCATGAAGCTTAAAAAATTTACTATTTAGCCTTTTTTACAGAAAAACATTTGCTAGTCCCTGGTCTAAAAGTTTGTACTATCTTTGTTTTGCAAAAGAAATCCATCATGTCAATAAGGATTTTCTCCAGGAATATTTGTCAGTGTAAAGGGTCTCATGTTTGTTGGAACCATTCATATGGGGAGTGCTTCTGTACCATAGAACTTATATTTACTCTTTCTGTGTTTAAAGAAGGAAGGGATGAGGTCCTGTCTTAAACCAAGAAATAAAACGGGTTGGGGGTAGCTCAGTGGTAAAATGCTCCTGTGTTCAGTACCTAGTGCCATTAAAAAAAAGAGGCAGGGAGAGTTCAGTTACTTCAAATGTCTGAAAATGCAATTTAAGTAATAGCATTTTATGTTCATCAAATAAAAAAAGCTAGAATGTAACCACAGAAGAGGAGAAACATCTTCTGGAGCCACCACCTGCTGCCAGTGAGCAGGTCAACCTTAAACTTGTCTCTGAGAGCAATGTGACCATGTTAGAGAAACTGAAGACCCATATAGACAATATTCTGTTAGTTCCCTACTCAGATTGTATCACAGAGACACTCAAATGGGGACATGGAGATGTGTGCAAGAGTGTTTATCCCAGCATTGGTTTTGTTTGGGTAAAACATAAAGAAAACAGAGGACTGCCAGTAGGAAAATGAGTTAATCAGTTGTGATACATTTATGCAGTAGAGTATCACACAGCAGTGGAAATGAATATACTATCACTTTGTGGATTGATGTGTGTGAATCTCAAACATTTTTTAGCACAAAGGAAAGTACATAGTTATGTATAATATTATGATATTATCAAGATATAAAATCCAAAATTATTGTTTTCTTAGTTGTAAGTATGTACAAAGCATGAAAGAATCCATGGGAATGAAAAATCCTATTAATTATAATGTTTTCCTTTTGATATATGTGGTATTTTAATTCTTAAAAAGTAAAACATATAGGATAGAATATAGATTTATTAAAAGTTATGTGATTAGTAACAGAATATTCATTTTACTTGCTTTTCTTTATCTGAGGCATATATTTAGATAATAGAAAGTTAATGCCTAATGTTTTCATTACCTCTTCTGTTATAGAAAGTTCAACTGTAGCTTAGATTAATTGCTTGGATAAGAAGAGGGTCACAACTAGTGAGTAGTGATTGGTGCTTTGTGTGATGCTGTGATATGGTAGTAGGTCTTTGCCATGGAGAAATTCCTTATGAGACCCATCTAGTTCTGTAATCAGAAAATTCTGAATGCCTGGCCCTCCTGCCAAAGACATCACTGACACACAGGCAGTGGTCATTGGTCACTGAGATTTTATCATAGTAGTGTTCTAAAAAGGGCTTGTTTGAGGTTGGCCAGTCTATTTGCAAATTTTTTTTTTTTTTAAACATGGTCTGGCTTTGTAGTTCAGGCTGGCCACGAGCTCATTATGTAGCCCAGGCAAGCCTCAAACTCAGCAGTCCTCCTGCCTCTGCCTCCCAAGTGCTGGAATTACAAGTGTGAGCCACCACACCCTGGCACTGTCGTATGTGGTACTGATTGCTGGTGGGCGTGAGTCACCACACCTGGTATTGTGGTATGTGGTTACTAGGGATCAAACTCAGGACCTTGCTCTTGCTAAGCAGGTGCCAGAACCACTGAGCTAAATCTCTGACCCTGCAGAAAAAAAATTTTTAAGATACTAGGCTTTGGGCCGGAGGGTTAGCTCAGCGGTTCCGGCGCCTGCCTTGCAAGCACAAGGTCCTGAGTTCGATCCCCGGAAACCACATACAATGCTGGGTGTGGAGACTCACGCCCACCAGCAATCAATACCGCATACCACAATGCCGGGCG